>CAKLIZ010002440.1:0-22283 GCA_922035795.1 Oreochromis mossambicus
CCTCTTCCTCTGAGCACCAGCTTTCTATTGGTTCAAACACTGTTGTGGGGGACTAAGGTTTTTTTTTTTTTTTTTTTTTTTTTTTTTACAATAGACTCTATAGACTATTGAAACATATATGTAAAGGCACACTGTGCCACTGCAATTTTATTTTGAAACAAAAGAATTAATCATAACTCACAATTATGTAATTTAAGACTGTGACAAACATACATACTATTACATACTATTACGGCCTTTGATACTGTTGACCACTATATTTTGCTTAACAGGCTGGAATACTGGGTCGGTGTCTCTGGGACTGCATTGAAATGGTTCTCCTCGTATCTCTCTGAACGATATTCTACTGTGGCAGTTTCTAAGTATAGATCATCTTCTGCGTCCCTGTCTTTTGGTGTGCCACAAGGCTCTGTGCTAGGGCCATTACTGTTTCTAGTTTATTTACTTCCTCTCCAGCACATTTTGAGCCCTTTTGAGGATATCTGTTACCATTGTTATGCAGACGATATCCAACTCTATATATCTTTTAAACCGGAAGAGGCTTCTAAGCTGCAGCTTTTAAATGTGTGCTTGGAAACCATTAAAGGCTGGATGGCTGAAAACTTCCTCCAACTAAATGAAAATAAAACCGAAGTCCTCTTATGTGCCCCAGATAGACATATACCCAGTATAATGAATGCTCTTGGTCCTCTTTCAACGTTTGTAAAACCATCTGTCAGGAACTTAGGGATTATCCTTGATCCTGCTTTTACGTTAGATAGTCATGTTAAATCTCTTGTTCGGTCTTGCTTTTATCATTTAAGAAATATTTCTAAATTGAGCTCTATAATATCCTATACCGAACTGGAGATTGTTATTCATGCTTTTATCTCTTCACGACTGGACTATTGCAATTCCCTGTTTACTTGTCTAAACAAAGGTTCTTTGGAGCGCCTGCAGATCGTTCAGAATGCTGCAGCAAGACTTTTGACGAAAGCTTCTAAATATTCACATATAACACCGTTGCTTATGCAGTTACATTGGCTTCCCGTTGAATTTAGAGTCCATTTTAAGATTTTGGTTTTAACTTTTAAGGCTCTTCAACAACAAGCACCACCATATATTATTGAGCTTTTACAGCCCTATGCCCCTAGTAGGTCTCTGAGGTCGAGTAGTCAGGGCCTACTTGTCACTTCGTATACGAGACTGAAAACTAGGGGTGATAGAGCTTTTGCTACTGTGGCCGCCAGACTCTGGAATTCCCTTCCTCGGGACTTACGATCCGCTGATTCATTGATTACTTTTAAAAAACAGCTGAAAACACATCTTTTTAAAATTGCTTTTTGCTAACTTTGTTTGTATTTTGTCTTTTTAATCTGTTATATCTTGTAAAGCACTTTGTGATTTCTATCTAGAAATGTGCTATATAAATAAAATTTTACTTACTTACTTACTTACTTACTCAAGGATGGACATATTTTTAAAAAAGTGTAAGTAAGCACTGTTGTAACAAAATCTAAATTTGACCAGTGAGATTTCGTGTCTATGATGCCCACAAACATCCTAGACGTTAGTTCATTGCATAACTCAAATGTCCTCTGCTCTCAGTGATCTGTAGTTTGGTTGATGAACAAATCCATGTCCATGTAGTTACGTCCCCCTCAGTGAGTGAGGCAGATATGAGCTGAAACACAGGAATCAAACCAGGGACGCTGCTGTTATGGAGCTGAACTGGAACCATTCAAACACTGAGGCCCTCTGAACTAGGGCTGGGTATCGTCACTGATTTCTAGAATCGATTCGATTCCGATTCAATTCGATTTGAATCTGGGAAATTTTGACATTCAGAAATATTATAATTCAGATCAGTACATTTACATATTTTTGTATCTATAAAAGGAAGCTTGAAAAATCATTAATCAACATATGAACATTACCTCTGAAGTTACAGCGGTTTTATTAGAGACACGGCTAAGCGTTTTGCATTTTGCATAATTTTAAAAAGTTTAAATTTGTTCAGTATTGAACGGCAGAAATAAGGTTTTCTTTTTGGAAGTAAGTAAAAGGAAAAAAAACAGTGGCCGACAGCGCTGTAAACAACGGTAGACTTGTGCGTAACAAGCAAGCGAATAATACAGAAAACAGATTTTTAGACGGGAAACTGTTCTTGAAGTACAGAGAGAGAGAGAGAGACTTTTCACACAACTTTAGTTACACCGAATTAAAACACAAAACAAAAAAACAACACAAAAATGCTACCACATAAACACAACATTCATTGTACACTAACCATTAACCAAGGTACCCAGCACACACACTTAAAAGTTAAGAACAAGTGTCCCATCCGCACCCACTGAACACAAAACCCGTCCAATCCCCCACATAATTACAAAGGAGTCCAGATTATTAGTCAGAGAGTAAAAAGCATGCTCCACTCTCAGACGGGATGCCAACAGGCCCTTTAGACTCTGCACAACATCAGTCCAACCCTGACCTAGCATCTGGTTCTTCCTAGTCTTCCATATTGCCAGCTTAGCTGTGCCAAACAAAAAATTAATCAGAACCAAGGTCCGTCTCTTCTGCACTGAATACTTAGGGCCAAAAACAAACAAAGGTACAGAGAAAATCTCCCCTAAAGATTCTACCCACTCCTGCAACAAAGAAAATAAACCCACTAGCCTCGGACAACAGACCACCAAGTGCTCCAGCGTCTCCCTTTCTGAACAAAAAGGACAATCCTCCCCAATGCTTGGGTCCAGGTGGGCTCTGTGTCTGTTCGTGGCTATTGCTCCATGTACAATCCTCCACTGGAGGTCAGCCATCCGTTTTTCAACAGGAGGCTTATACAGGACCCTCCACCTGCCTTTAGGGGTAGAACCTGAAGCAAAAAACTCAGTCCATCTTGACTCCCTGATTCCAACCAGAGAGCGGAAATTCAGCACCTTAACACAGCATAAATAAAGCTGCTTCTTGCCACAAGAGCTGAAACTGTCCAGCACTGGTGTCCCCAGGGAGAGAAGCATGCCACTCCCCTCAGGCTGCTCCTCAAAGGCAGGACTGACCATCAATGAAGGGAAAACATATTCGCTGTCAGCAGCCCATTGATCAGCTAGGACACGGTCCCCAGCAAAGTCTCTCAGTGATGGCGACAAAGATTGCCAAACTTCCTCCACAAGTCTCTCCAGCACTCTGTAGGACTTAATGCCTGTGACACCACCAAGTGCACCCATAGACATCCTTGTAAGATGACCCAGTTTGACAACGCCAGCCTCCACAAACTTGGTCCTCATCGTAGCAGAAGAAAATACAGTGCTGGGAAAAAAGTCATTAAAAAACAGTGGCTCCTCGAAAAGCCACATCCCAGGTCTGGGCTCAGGAGTACGTACGACCTTCAGTGTCCGCCAGGCGTTAACCACCGAGCTATAAAATGGCACTAGTCCAGACAGATCCACTTGATCCAACGTCAGAAGAAAAAGGTGTTTGTCCAATCCAAGCCGGCCCGCTCTCCTAAGCAGCAACTGAGCAGAAAACATCCAGCTGTGACCACAGCCATACAGCAGCCTCTGTGCTGTCTGTAGTCTAAAGGTTGCAGTTCTGGACAAAACATCTATTAGGCCTTGTCCCCCCTCTGCCACAGGAAGATACAGGCCCGCCGCACGAAGCCAATGCTGTCCCGACCAGACAAACTTCACCAGAAGTCGCTGCACCTCTTCCAGAAGACCGGGTGGTGGCACTAAAACAAGTAATCTGTGCCATAAAGATGAGGCAACGAGATTGTTAGCTACCAGAACTCTACCCCTGTAGGACAGGTAGGGGAGCAACCGGTTCCATTTAGACAGCTTAGCCTCCACCTTTTCCCGCACTCCCTCCCAGTTCTGCTTCACAAAGTCACCACTCCCCAAGTAAATCCCAAGAGTGTTAATGCCCCTTCTACCCCAGCGAAGGTTCCCAGGAAGCTTGGGAATACTCGACAAATCCCACTGCCCCACCAAACAGGCCTCACTCTTATCCCAATTAACCCTAGCTGAGGAAGCATTTCCATACAAAACCAGACATTCCTGCAATCCCTGCACATCCTCTTGATCCGTAATAAAAACATTAACATCATCAGCATATGCCGACACAACGACAGGAGGGCTCTGAACCATATCTGGCAAAGAGAAACCCTTCAACTTGCTTCTCAGTCTACAGAGAAAAGGCTCAATAGCAATGCTATAGAGCTGTCCAGAGATAGGGCAACCTTGTCTAATCCCTCTCCGAACCGGCACAGGACAACTCAACCCTCCCCCCACCTTCACAACACAGCAAGCATCGCTATACAACAGCTTCACCCAAGTCAGAAACCCCTGCCCAACACCAAAGGTCTTCAAGGTGGAAAAAAGAAAACCATGGTCCACACGGTCAAAGGCCTTCTCCTGATCAATAGAAACGATGCCAACTTTAGCATTGTACACATTACAAATATCAAACACATCTCTCATTAAAAATAAGTTATCAATCATAGACCTATCCGGAATACAGTAAGATTGATCCACACCAATCAGCAGTTCAATGACCATTTTCAGTCTGTTCGATAACACCTTGGAAAGAATCTTATAGTCTGCACATAAAAGGGCCACTGGTCTCCAGTTTTTAAGAAGGGTTAAATCTCCCTTCTTTGGTATGAGAGAGATAACTGCACGCCTGCAGGAGGCTGGAAGCATCCCTTCCACAAAACATTCCTTAAACAGGTCCAGTAGGTCCCGACCCAGAAGACTCCAGAAGTGCTTAAAAAAGTCTGATGGTAAACCATCTATTCCCGGAGCTTTGCCTGAAGCCATCTGAGACACCGCCGCAGACAGCTCATCCAAGGTTAGCTCCCTGTTCAAAACGTCCTGATCCCCTGGGCTCAGCTGAGGAAGCCCCTGCAGAAGATCCGAAGCAGAGTCCACATCACAGCCATCCGCACTAAACAAGTCCGTGTAAAAGGCCACTGCATGCCTTCTCATCTCAGCCGGATCTGTGGTCACCTTTCCATCTGAAAGCTGAAGACACACCATTTGCTTTCTGTGAACCACAGATTTCCCCAAGTTAAAGAAAAATGTGGTCGGAGCATCCATGTCCTGGAGCCTGGTGAAACGTGCTCGAACCAAAGCTCCTTTAACTCTCTCATGTAAAAAATGGTTAAGCTCTTGCCTTTTAGAAAGTAGACAGTCATTATTCTGCTGACCTAACTGTGAACCAAAGACATTCTCCACATGAGTGATCTCTTGTTCAAGGCCCTGCACAGTTCTCATGATATTGGCTGTCAAAAGAAAACTATATTGCTGACAAAACACACGAATTTGGGCCTTTCCTACCTCCCACCATTGAGTAAGGGAATCAAAATCACCCTTCCTTGATCTCCAGTAATCCCAAAAAAACCTAAAATTGTCACAGAATGTCCGATCATGCAATAATTTTAAATTAAACCGCCAAAAAGATTTGGATTTGCTGGTGGTAGATAGAAAGAGCTCCAGTAAAATTAAGTGATGATCTGTAAAAATAACAGGAAAACACTGACAGTTAATAATTCGAGCAGTAAATGAACCAGACACATAAAACCTGTCTAATCTCGCTGCAGTAATTCTGCCATCAGTCACTTTCACCCAGGTATATTGCCTGGATGAGGGATGCTTCATCCTCCACGCATCAACCAAATTAATTTGCCTTAGGACATCTGATAAAGCAGAAGATGACTGAAGATGCGGCTCCGCCCCAGTCCTATCCAAAGTAAAGTCAAGACAACAATTCCAGTCCCCACCCAACACAACACAGTCCCCTTGAGCAGCACCACTTAATTTTTCCTTTAATGTTTTAAACAAAATCTCACGCTCAGACCCTAAGGTCGGTGCATAGACATTAACAAAAGTAAAAACAAAACCTTCAATTTCAGCCTTCACCAAAAGGACCCTGCCCTGTACCATCTCCATGCTGAAAATAATATTCACATTTAGAGAAGGAGAAAATAAAATAGCAACTCCTGCGCTAAAATTTGTCCCATGGCTGAGAAACTTCCGCCCTCCCCACCACAGATCCCAGTCTACTTCATTTAAACTGTCAGTGTGTGTTTCTTGGAGAAAGACTATATCCAACCTCTTCAGTTTGATTACCTCAGCTAGCAAGGCTCTTTTATTTGCATCCCTGCACCCATTCACATTCAAGGAGGCCACCCTCAACCCCTGCACATAAGAGGAAGCCATCAAGAAAGCAAACAGAAAAACCCAGCAGAAATGAAACACCCAGTGTTGTATGAGCATAATGCTCCAGCGTAAAAACTTCAGTGTCCCTATCGATTCAGACGCTTCAACTGCTTCCTCAGACCAGTAACATGTTTCTTCAGACGATAACGCTTTTTACCATCCAGTAAGTCCAATCCCACAACTTTCTGAAGAGTCATAGCTGACCGAATGAATTTCTCAACATCAGGGAAATATTCCCTAACATTCACCTTTTTACCAAAGGTGTCATCCAGAAAAGCAACGATTTCCTCCAAAGAATACAAATCTGCATTTTGAGAGACACTATCAGCTACAGAAACATTATCAGAGTCAGAATCACACTCCATGTCATTCGTGTCGTTACCATAGCAACCAGCAGGCGTCCTGCTCTGCTGCTCCTCCACCCCTCCTTCCCCCGCGGCAACAACACACTCCACACCCAACTCAGAGCTCCCCAATTCATCCCCATTCTGCGACGTACTGACCGCAGGTCCAGCCCCCACCCTCTCCGTCGGCTCGGTTGTAATCATGCGATCACTCACCTCACTGCACACCAAAGCCGTAGCGTCCGCGGGAGAAAACCCGACCTCACCTCGCACCGAAGGCGCAGCGTCCTCTTCAGATAGGGCAGTTCCACCACGCGCTGGAGGCACAGCACCAGCCGGGTCAACAGCGGCTTCGCCGGGCAGTATCGACACAGCCTCAGCCGGGACAAGAGCAGCGTCGCCCCGCACTAGAGGCACAGCCTCAGCCGGGGCAACAGCGGTCTCACCCCGCGCAGGAGGCGCAACCACATTTAGCGCCTGCTGCCCGCTAACCCCCTCCCCACCATCATCCACAGCAGGTCCCGCTGCGAGCTGTCTGTGAGGACACATTATTTTCTTATGACCCACATCTCCACACTCAAAACATTTCATATTCCCGGAACTAGCATACACCATGTAGAACCCTTCTTCATGTTTGACACGGAAGGAGACATCCAGTGTCTGCGTGGGGGAGTCTAAAAACATGAACACTTGCCTCCGAAGGGACTGAACATGCTTTAACTTGGCGTCCTTACAGCCCAGACTCACTGTCCGGAAGCCACTGGCAAATCTTCCAAAGCGCTTCAGTTCCTGCTCCAAAGTCGCATTGGGAATAAACGGAGGCACCCCCGACACAGTGATCCGAGTGGAGGGCACTGCGAGGGGAGAAACCTGCATAAATTCATCATTCAAATACAGGCCACTCTCTATAAGCCGATTGACAAACCCCTGTTCTTTAAGGAATATGACAACCGCTTTATTCATACGGGAAGCATACGAAATGTTTCCATGCCCCACCCGCTCACCTACAGCCAACAACACCTGCTCAACAGTGGTGCTCGGCTGCGGCACCACCCTGACTCCATGCTTCAAAGACAGGGACAGCGTCCCACTGGACGCCATCCCTGCAAAACTGAAAAACAAACTACACAATCACAGACAGCTATGAAACAATCATACAATAAACACAGCAAGAAAACGGGGGAAAAAACATTAAGTGAAAAAAACACACACTCTCACTCAGACACACCAAACTCACCACCATCAAACTCCCAGCATGCAGTGCGAGAGAGAGAGAGAGAGAGAGAGAGAGAGAGCTGTGCATGAAGTGTGATTTTATCGTGGTGGAAGCAAAACAGCAAAAGGGAATTCATGACGAAGTTTATGTGAAGCGTACTTTGGATCTTCTTTTGCTACTGGTTCGGTCAATATTGTTTGGAGAGAGATAAAAGATGCAGCTTCAGAATCAGCGCAAAAAGGACGTAAGCACAAAGCGCAGGTACACCGAAACACCAGAATCAGCGAGCTGTCGGTCAGCCCCGACCGTGTCCGTGTCAGTGTCATCGGGTGAGAAAGACATCTCACTGATTCTTATCCGTCAGCGGGTCTACG
Organism: Oreochromis mossambicus; assembly: GCA_922035795.1. Lineage (NCBI taxonomy): Eukaryota > Metazoa > Chordata > Actinopteri > Cichliformes > Cichlidae > Oreochromis > Oreochromis mossambicus. The sequence continues at coordinate 8,135 of CAKLIZ010002440.1, forward strand.
TCTATGTGCAGAATCAGTGTACCTGCTCTCATTTACTGTTTAAGCTGTTTTGGTGGTTGTTTTTAAATTTTGTGAGGTTTAACACAAAATTTTGTGAGGTTGAGATTCTGGAATTTTTTGGGCAAAATAAATTTATATTAAAAAATCGATTCAGGATTTTAGAATCAGAATCAGAAAGGGTTTTATTAGGAAATTGCTGCGGTACTTAGTGGGAACATACTGTCTGATAACGCTTAAATAAACTTAAAAATAAGAATTAAAAGTGCTAAGTAGATAGATATATACATGAGGGCAGGTGGTGATCAGTGCAAACATGGAATGATGCAGTGAACACAGTGGTCGTGTCCAAATTCATGGGCTGCATCCTCCTGAGGACCCGGCCTTCGCGGTCTACATGGGCCAGGTCCTCAGGAGGTCGGGTAGGCCGGAAGTAAACGGCTGTGAAATTGGATGGTCTAGCCTTCTCGATCTACTCCCGCCCTTAATTCAGAGTATTTCCGGTCGTCAGTGCCACAGCGCGAAAAGCGACAATGGACCCCGAAGTCTTGCTACGTTTTTTATGTACATTTTTAATTATCGACGAGCTAAAAAAAACTGTGTCGCCATCGTCATTGCGGCATGTTTTGTACTCCAGGCTCATCAGAGAAAATCATAGCCAGGTAAAACTATTAATCTAGACGCATTTACTTAGCTAGTTTTATGGATAATTACTGAATGATGGCGGTCATTCAAAATATATGAACAAAATCTCTTAGAAAATGTTCTTCTCTAAGTTTAAATTTATTTTCAATTATTCATATGATCCTGTTACTTATTTGTGTACATAAAATTGCAGTAAAATTGTCAGAAAGCTGAAAACAGGGTTATTTTTGAGTTCACAAAAAAGCTTAGCTACACAGATGAAATGTATAAAATGTTATTTCTCAGTGTTAGTCTATTTTACTCAAGCTTAGTAATCAGAATAATGCTTTGATGTCATAAAATAAATGAAGTCATACCTTCCTATTAAAACTGTTTATGCTGTTCTCCACCTTTTCCTTAACCAGACAAGGCCATTGTACTGCAGGATTAACCAAAGAGTACCAGTACTGGACCGTTTTTTTAGCCAGGAGGATCCAAGGCCTGATTTTTGGCTAAGCAGGGAGTCTCTGGCAGTGTTGCTGAATCTCCTGAACCAGGATCGGCGGCATGGATGGAGTGCCACAATTGAGATCCTGGTGTTTCTTTTCTGGTTGGCAAGTGGAGCATCCTACAGGGTGGTCTCAAGAGTGTTTGGGATGCCTCGTTCTACTGTCCACTACATCGTCCACCGAGTCACAAAAGAGGTGTTGGCCATTTGGTACCAGGTCATCCACCTCCCAACAACCCCAGAGGACCTGGCGGTAGTGTCCCGTGGGTTTGCAGGGCTGGCACGCCACAGAGCCTTTATGAAAGCGGTGGGTGCAATCGACGGCTGCCACATACGCATCAAGTGTCCAAGTGGCCCTGATGGTCAGTGCTATAGGAACAGAAAACTGTTTCCATCCATCATCTTGCAGGCTGTTTGTGACCATCGGGGCTGCTTCATCGACACATACGTGGGCTGCCCTGGGTCGGTGCATGATTCCAGGGTGCTCCGCCACAGCCCACTGTACAGTCAGTCAGTCTACCCTCCTCCAGGGCATTTCATCCTCGCACATGGAGGGTACCCATGCCTCCAGCGTCCACTCCCCCTCATCACACCCTACAAGAGGCCATTCCAAGGTGTGGGAGCCCAGCGCTTTAACAGCCATCATTCCAGGGCACGCTCCATAATAGAGCGTGCTTTTGGGATGATGAAGAACAGGTTCAGGGCCATCTTCCTGCAAGCGCTGGAGGTGCACCACACCTTTGTACCTCATGTAAGTTACCACCCAATGTCAAATTAATTGTGTGTGTGTGTGTATATATGTGAAAGAATAATGTGTGTATGTATATCACTACAGGTAATAACAGCATGTGCCGTCCTCCACAACATTTGCCTCAGTGCTGGCGACATTGTGGCTCCTGAGGATGAACCTGAGGGAGATGGAGCAGAGGATGATGAGGGGGAGGCTGGATTGGAGGCAGTCAGTGGTGCTCTGTGGCCGGACCAGCTGTCTGCCGAGGTGTCTGCCCTGGAGGAGGTACCACCAGACCATGACTACTGTTAACAGGCAAGTAAACATTTATCTAAGCATCTTTTTTAATACCACTTTTTCAAACTGTTGTCTGCTACAGAGTCACGAGTATTATACTAGTAGTGAATCCACTTTCTCTGGTTTGCATATTTCTGAAAAACCTCTTAGTGGTGTGGCAGCCGTCGATTGAGTCAACCCTGCAAACCCGTGGATGGACGATGCAGTGGACAAGGGGAGGAAGCATCCTAAAACTCTCTTTGCAGACCACCCTGTGCGATTCTCCACTTTCCGACCAGAAAAGACAAACCACGGGTCACAGTCGCAGCACCCCATCCATGTCTGATCTTCCTTCGGCAAATCCAGCAACACTGCCAGAGATTTTCTGTGTGTGTTATCTTTCAAAGTATATTTAAAAAAACGGTCCAGGAACAGGTCACTTTGGTTAATCCTGTGTGAAAAATTGTAAATATTTGTATATATTTGTATATATTTTTTCCTTCTCTGACTAAAATTCATGTTTTAGAAATATTCTTGTTTTATTGTTATTTACCTTTAAATATCAATTTAAAACTCTTCAAAGTTTGATTATGTTCATACATGTTAAAAACAACTGTAAATAAAATGAGTTCAGTGAAATTTGTTTTCATCAATTTATTCATAATGAATAACTTTTAAAATAACACAGAAAAAAGTAAGAAATGTTTTCAAAAAAGAATATCTGAAGGCACAACCAATTTGGGAACTAATTTTCATTAATCAAAAACTTTTAGAATGACATAACAAATAGAGCAAAGTAAGAACATTATTTGAATATATTTTTAACTTATTTAGGAACTAATCTTTCCAATATAAAAAAAAGTCTCTCCATCCTGTCCCTGCTCTCCTGTTCTCTCCTCTCCTCAGCCTCCCTTTGGTACTGCATGTCCTCTTTGATGAGCTCAAGGAGCTCATCCCCCCTATCCCTTCTCCTCTTCCTTCCCGTTGGTGCTGGCTGACCTCCTTCCTCATCTGTCTCCTCTTCCCTCTCGCTTTGGTCACCCACTGCTGTACTTGGCCCTGGAGTGTCCTCAGGGAGAGAGGAAATAAGGACAGGGGGCCTAATGGAAGGCCTCTGTCCCATCACCTCATCCATGAGGCCAAACCAGGGCCAAGTAGCAGCAGTGGGCTTCCCACTGACTCCCTCTCCTGACCCTGGACACTTGCAATCCTAAAGGCAGAGGAAATCAGAAATGACAGACAAATATAAACAATACAACTTTTAGTAAATGTACATTTATTAAATTTCATTCTTAAAAAATATCTTCTTGACAGCACACATACTTTATATCTTTTCTTTAGGTTGTCCCACTTCTTTTTGGCCTGCAAGGGGGTGACTTTCCCTTGCAGGCCCAACTTCTCGAGAATAGTCCTGATCGCACACAAAAAAATAAGAGAAGAGAGAAAACCATAACAACTATGATAATCCCTAAATCCAAAAGTTTTCACAGCAGAACACAAGAGGAATATCGTCTGGACATCACAGGTTCTGTACAGAATGAGGGTTATTGAAACCGTACTCAGATTAATGTGATGTGTAAATTGATTTATTCGAGTACCTCCATCCCACAATCGCTGAATTTTTTACCCCGGTGAAGAGGTGATCGTTTTCTCCTCTAGTTTTCATGAAGTCTTCCGTTTGCTCTTTGGTCCCTATAAACATATCACAAAAAAGTTGATTGGGAAAAATGTAAGCGGCAATGAAAAACCGCGGGACCCACCATACAAGGTAGTTTACGGACACTTTTTATGAAGATTGTTTAAATAAATATTACAAGTCTATGCAAATTCACAACCCTAACAACATAACCGCTATAAAAATTTAACTTTTGTACCACCAGATTTTCATATCCTTACATTTAAAAGTGTATTCGTCTCCCGGTTGATCTTTTTGTGCCACTTCATTCATCGTTACGTGAATGAAGTGTGCAATGAATTCTGGGCCAGCTAGCTATTGAGCTGGTGGGTAACAGACATCTTCGAAAACGTCGAAGCACTTTTGCAAATATGCGATATCTTGATAAATCGAGCAGATATTTGAAGTTTACACACCCACATTCTCGCCTGAAAATATGTTAAAAATTTATTTTGTGACCCAGAAAGATTAATAACAGTAATTTTAAAACTTAGTAGCGGCCGCCATTGCTGGAAACTAGAGTTTGGCTGGGCCGCACTATGAATTCTGGGATATGGTGGGCCACGAAGGACACACCGGACCCATCCTTCAAATTCGGGGAAAAGGAGGACGCATTTGTCGGCTGCATTCGGAGGAGTCTACGAATTTGGACAGCCTTCGGCGCGTCGCTGTGACGTAATCGGTCTACAAATGCGGCCTCAGGAGGATGCAGCCCATGAATTTGGACACGACCAGTGTTAGTGGTGCGAACAGTCATATGGTTATTGTTCATAAGTCCAACAGCAGAGGGGAAGAAGCTGTTCTTATGGCGAGAGGTTCTGGTGCAAATGGACCGGAGCCTCCTGCCTGAGGGGAGCAGGTCAAACAGACTGTGTCCAGGGTGAGAAGGGTCAGCTGTGATCCGAGCTGCACGCCCCAGTGTCCTGGAGGTGTACAGGTCCTGCAGAGGTGGGAGTCTGCAGCCAATCACCTTCTCAGCAGAGCGCACAACACGCTGCAGTCTCTGTTTGTCCCTGATAGTGGCTCCAGCGTACGACACGGTGATGGAGGAGGTGAGGATGGACTCGATGATTGCAGTGTAGAATTGCATCATCGTCCGTGTTGGCAGGTTTAATTTCTTCAGCTGCCTCAGGAAGTAAGATAAGATAAGATAAGATAAGATAACCTTTATTAGTCCCACACGTGGGAAATTTGTTTTGTCACAGCAGGAAGTGGACAGTGCAAAAGTTATGAAGCAAAAATTAGAATACAATAAGAATAAATACAGTACACAACTGTACAGAATAGAATAAAATAAAATACTATATACAGTAGAATAAAATAGAATAAAATATACAATAAGATAAAAATAGAATACAAATGTTATATACAACTGAGTAAAAATACAACGATGCCAGAAAGATTATTGCACATTAGTGTTATTGCACATGTGTGGATGTGTGTGTTTGATCAGTTAAAGTCTTTGTTGTGGAGTCTGACAGCAGTGGGGAGGAAAGACCTGCGAAATCTCTCCGTCCCACACCGTGGGTGCCGCAGTCTCCCACTGAAGGAGCTGCTCAGTGCTGTCACAGTCTCTTGCATGGGGTGGGAGATGTTGTTCAACAGGGATGACAGCTTAGCCACCATTCTCCTGTCACTCACCACCTCCACTGGGTCCAGAGGGCATCCTAGAACAGAGCTGGCCCTTCGGATCAGCCTGTTCAGTCTCTTCCTGTCCCCAGCAGAGATGCTGCCGCCCCAGCAGACCACACCATAGAAGATGGCTGAGGCCACCACAGAGTCATAGAAGGTCTTCAGGAGTGGGCCCTCCACTCCAAACGACCTGAGTCTCCGCAGCAGGTACAGCCTGCTCTGCCCTTTCCTGTAGAGGGCGTCTGAGTTATGAGTCCAGTCCAGTCTGTTGTTCAGATGAACACCAAGGTACCTGTAGCTGTCCACAGCCTCGATGTCCATACCTTGGATGTTCAGTGGTTGCAGTGGAGGATGCTTGTGCCTGCGGAAGTCTACGACCAGCTCCTTGGTTTTACTGGCATTGATCTGGAGGTAGTTCAGCTGGCACCAGTCCACAAAGTCTTGGGTCAGTCCTCTGTACTCCTTGTCGTCCCCATCAGTGATGAGGCCGGCTATTTCAGAGTCATCAGAGAACTTCTGCAGGAAGCACTGGGTGGAGTTGTGGGAGAAGTCTGCAGTGTAGATGGTGAAGAGGAACGGAGCCAGAACCGTTCCCTGTGGGGCCCCCGTACTGCAGACGACCCTGTCCGACACACAGCCCTGAGTCCTCACATACTGTGGTCGGTCGGTGAGGTAGTCCAAAATCCAGGTAGTGAGGTGATGGTCCACTCCAGAGTTCTCCAGCTTGTCCTTCAGAACCGAGGGAAGAATGGTGTTGAAGGCACTGGAGAAATCAAAGAACATGATTCTCACAGTGCTCCCAGCGGTCTCCAGGTAAGCGAGGGAACGATGTAGGAGGTGAATGACGGCATCATCCGCTCCAATGCCAGGCTGGTAGGCAAACTGAACTGGGTCCAGAGATGAGCTTACCAGGCGCCTAAGCTGAGCCAGGACCAACCGCTGAAGTACATCCTCTGCTGGGCTTTCTTTATGACAGAGGTGATGGTGGTACCCAGGAAGCGGAATGAGTCCACAGTGGTGATGAGGGTGTCAGTCAGGATGATGGGGGGGAGTGGGGCTGTGTGCTTCCTGAAGTCTACAATAATCTCCAGTCTTCTGGGCATTCAGCACCAGGTTGTTGTGGCTGCACCAGGACACCAGACATTCAACCTCCTTCCTGTAGGCAGACTCATCCCCGTCCGAGATGAGTCCAATAACGGTGGTGTCATCTGCAAACTTGATTAGCTTGACAGACTGGTGGGTGGAGGTGCAGCAGTTGGTGTACAGGGAGAAGAGCAGAGGAGAAAGAACACAGCCCTGAGGGGAGCCGGCGCTGATGGTCCGGGAGTCCGAGACATTCTTTCCCAGCCTCACATGCTGCTTCCTGTCCGTCAGGAAGTCAGTGATCCACCGGCAGATGGGATCAGGCACATTCATCTGGGAAAGCTTGCCTTGGAGATGGTCTGGAAGGATGGTGTTGAAGGCAGAGCTGAAGTCCACAAACAGGATCCTGGCGTAGGTTCCTGGGGAGTCCAGATGCTGCAGGATGAAGTGTAGAGCGATGTTGATAGCGTCGTCTACAGACCTGTTGGCTCTGTATGCAAACTGCAAGGGGTCCAGGAGGGGGGCCGTGAGGGTCTTGAGGTGGGAGAGAACCGGGCGCTCAAATGCCTTCATGACCACAGATGTCAGAGCCACAGGTCTCTAGTCATTTAGTCCAGTGATTCTTGGTTTCTTGGGGACAGGGATTATGGTGGAGGACTTGAAGCAGACAGGCACATGACATGCCTGCAGTGAGGAGTTGAAAATGCCAGAAAACACTGGGGTCAGCTCGTTTGCACAGTCTGAGGCAGGAGCTTTTCGAGCATTAAGACTCTTAAACTGCTTCGTCACATCTGCTTATGAAGTGTTGTAGTGGGAGAAGGTGGTGTGAAATCCTCCTTGATGTGGGGTGTGGAAAGGGGTGTTGTAGGTGAAGTGTTTGATGGTGGTGATGGCTCTATGGAGGGGAGAGAGGTGGGGGAATGAGTGTCCAAAGTGTCTCCATTGTTGGGGCTGTTGGTGGTGTGAAGGCTGCTTGATGGCTCATCAAAACGGCAGTAAAAGTTGTTAAGGGTGTTGGCCAAGAGCAAGTCATCAGTGGAGTGGGCGGTTTTAGGCTCGTAGTTGGTGATATTCCTAAAACTTTCCACACAGAGGCCGAGTCATTCTCTGAGATCTGCTGCTGCATCTTCTCAGAGTGCTGATGTTTAGCAATGTCCACTTCTTTAGTGAACTTGTACTTGGCCTCTCTGTAGCAGTCCCTGTCTCTGCTTCTGAACGCCTTTCTCTTTTCCAGCCACAGCTTTTTGAGTTTAGGAGTAAACCAGGGTTTGTCATTGTTATAACTCACATTTAATATACTTTAATATTTATTTAATATACTGCTTGTATTTGGGAAGTTCCTGGCTCAGATTGGCTTTGTTAAAGTCCCCAAGAACAATAATGAGAGAGTCCGGGAATGTCCACTCCATGTACAGTATCTGCTCCGCGAGGGCGCACTGAGCTGCCTGCACATCCGCATCTGGCGAGATGTAAACAGCGGCCAAGATGAATGAAGCAAACTCCTGCGGAGAATAAAACGGTTTGCAGTGAATAAAAAGGTATGGTGTAAGAATATCCAGAGGAGTGCCCAGACACACAAGTTATGCACAAAAACAAAACAGAAGTAGCGCACTGAAGTACCAGGGCATCCATACAAGGCACCATTCATCATGCTCAAGATAGGAGCATGATGAATCGATATCATGTTATCCAAGCCAGAATTGATTTTAATCGATAAATCGATTATAAAAACCCACCCCTACTCTGAACACATTTTAATTACAGCTGTGCAGAGACACACTGATGACTGACTGGGACACTATGATACTAGTGATGTGTCGGTCGCGAACGAAACGGCTCTTAGAGCCGGATCTTTGACGTGAACGACGCGAGCCGGCTCCTTATCGCGAGCCGTGTTTTTTTTTTTTTCTCTCACCCTCTCTCGCACTTTTTTCCGCTTCACTCGCATGCGAGCCTTGTGCTTTGCGCTGGGAAGAGGGGTGAGGGGCGGTAGTTACAGTCGCAGTAGCACAGGAACAGAGCAGGAGGGAGAGACAGAGAAAGAGCCAGGGACAACAACGTCACATTAGAAAGGTATAGTAATCATCCACAACTATTTTCAGTTGCGGATGATAAAGGATTCAGAAAGTTTATTCATGCAGGCCCATATGACAGAGAATATGCATCTTCTTTTTCATATTTTAATTTATATTTAATTGTGTTGTGGTTTGCAGTGTTTTGTGTTGTTTCACTTTAAATTTGTTTAAAAGGAAAAAGCTGAAAATTTAAATAGTTAAAAGCTGAACTGTGAATAGTTGTTTTTTGTAATATATGATTTATTTATTACATTTTATGTGGAGTGAATAAATAAAAGTATATTTACGGTGGCCCCTAGAGACAAAGCACGTACAAACTCCAAAACACGTAAAAACTCCAAAACATGTAAAAACTCCAAAACATGTACAAAAGACAACAGAAGTGCTCCAGGATGCTAGGCACAGTGTTGAGCTTTTGTTACTTAGTGGCTACACAAGCCAGCAAGTACCAACGACCGGATTTGGTGTGTGGTAGTAACAGGTAAATGAACATTTCTTTAAAAAAATATTTGAATATATATGAGTGCTTATAAATACACAAACAATACACATATGCTTTCAATTGTGTAATTTAAGTGATCCATGTAGCTCTGATTTGAAGTTCAGTTAACGCTAGAAATGTGTTTTGGAGTTTGTACGTGCTTTGTCTCTAGGGGCCACCGCATATATTTATATCGCATATATTTATATCGCATATAAATATATATATATAAACATATATAAATAAAACCAGTTTTTTACATTAGTAATTCCTGTTGTTCATAATTTTACATTATTGTTAATAATAAATTAATTAAAGCAACAAAACAACCTGAAGAGCCAATTCGGAGCCGAAAGAGCCAGGTCTCTTAAAAGAGCCGGAAATCCCATCACTATATGATTCACATTTTACATTACAGTTTTTCTCAAATGCTAAAACACAAAAGCCAATCCTCTAAACCAAATGACCAGTTGTCTAAACACATTTACTAAATCTAGTCATCATTTACCAATATCATAAACACATGACACATGAAGACACAATTCACAGAACACAATCCTCCGTTGTCATAAATCTAAACACATCTTCCCTTGCTAAAACAAAAGTTGCAAAAGAACTCTGCTCATATTCTCAAATGAAAGCTCGTGTGATGCAGCATGCTTGCCACAGTCAGCAATATTTGAACACAATGAACACACCTGGTGTCATTCATTACACACAACAACTCAAAATTGAAGACACTTGTTGCTAATGCTGTGACCATATGTATAAAAGCAAGTTCAGAGTGCACAGTTTGCTGAAGATTCCAAACAAACACAATGGATGAAGGCAGAGTCAGGGGAAGAGGAATTTGATGCAGAGGAAGGAGAAGAGCTGGCCCTGGAAGAAGAGGAGCAGGCCAACGAGGAAGAGGAGGAGGCCAACATGGGAGAGGAGAAGGTCCAGGAGGGAGAGCAAGACAACCTTGCACCATCATTACGGACGAGATGCGAGCAACAGTCATTGACCATGTCATTGTCCATGGCATGACAATGGCTGAAGCAGGACTAAGAGTCCGTCCAAACCTGAGTAGGTTAACCGTGTCCACCATTATCAGGGCATCCAGACAACACAACAGGTATTGTACTCTATTACTATATTACTTTCTCTGTCACAATACAGTTTTACAAACCTGTGAAAGTAGTCTATTGGTTTCAAATCAGTTGTGACTGTATTGTAACACATGTCAATTGACAACACGTTTCTTTCTTTAGAGTTGGAAGAATGCCACATAGAGGTGGGAGGGTTGCCATATTTACAGCGGCACAAGAAACCCTCATTGTGGATATGGTTCGTGGGAACAACCTCATCAGACTCCGGGAGATCAGAGACAAAGTCATTGCCGATAATGTCAACTTTGAGAGCAATGACGATGTCAGCTTGGCCACAATAGACCGAGTTCTCCGGCGCCAAAAGACGCGGATGAAACAGGTCTATAGGGTTCCCTTTGAGCGCAACTCTGCGCGACACAAAGACCTACGTTATGAGTATGTGCAAGTAGGTATACATCCATGTTCACAGTACAGTTAGTGGACATACTGTGTTGCTCAGTGGCCTACATTACTTCTGGACAATACTGTGCTACCTGATTGACTGTTGTTCTGAACACCTGTGCACTTTCACATTTTCACAGAGGATATTACAGTTGGACGCGATGGCCAGACCTCATGAGTACCTCTTCCTGGATGAGGCTTCAACCTGCAGAAACGAAGGCAAAGAGGCCGTAACATCATTGGCCAAAAAGCCATCACTGAGGTCCCTGGCCAACGGGGGGGTAATATTGCTCTTTGTGCGGCCATGGGTTCGGAGGGGCTTGTCCACCGGCATGCTGTCCTTGGGTCTTACAACACCCAACGTCTCCTCACCTTCCTAGAGGAGATAACAGACATCCTCCTGAACCGCCAACAACACCATCCTGGGCCTGCACATCACATTTATATGATCATTTGGGACAATGTCCGCTTCCACAGAACAAACCAAATCAGAGAGTGGTTCACCACCAACAGTGACCACTTTTTAAATGTCTGTCTGCCACCCTACTCCCCTTTCCTGAACCCTATAGTGGAGTTCTTCTCATCGTGGAGATGGAAGGTTTATGACAGACAACCATACACAAGAGAGAACCTCCTAAGGGCAATGGAGCTGGCCTGTGTTGACATCCCAGCGGAGGCCTTCCAAGGATGTATTCGCCATTCCGGGGCGTTTTTCCCGCGGTGCCTGGCGAGAGACAATATAGCCTGTGATGTGGATGAGGTGATGTGGCCCGATGCAGCTCAGCGACACGATGCTGCACAGTGATTTGGTGTGTGTGTGGTGTGAATAACGTAAATAAAAAAACTTCACACCCTGATCATGTTTTCAAGAGTACTGTCATGTGCAATAGATTCTGTTTTTGCATTGAGTTGTGTTACAGTAGTGTACGTACATGCAGGATTTTCTATAGATTTATACTCTTCATATGAAACTCACACATCTAAATGCCTAATCCTCTGCAGAGATCTACGACGATCTGTTACTGTATAGTTTCTAAAAATATGCATTGGCAGTTATGAAACAAAGAACCTTCTCACAAATTGAGCATTGTGTTTTCAATTGTTTTGCTGTAGTGTGTAATGATGTGTATAGTGTTTACATTTTTGAAAGCTTCGAGCTGCTCTTTTGGTGTGAAAGTTTGAGTTTTGCAGTGGGAAGGTGTGGTTGTGTTTATGTAGCTTTAGAAAAGGGTGTTGTGTTTAGACATTGGGGAACATGGTGGGAACATTTGTGAAATGTGTTTTAGCATTTGAGAAAAACTGTAACACCATCCTCACACATGGTTTATATATGGCCACTAGAGGGAGATGTTGGACTTTAGACTAACATGGATACAAACACATCAACAATGATCGAGCAGGAACATCACACATAAACATTTGCATAATATTTGCGTAATAAAACATATGTTCACTTAAATGAAGTGGGGCACAGAGGGACAGACAACGAAGCACACTCACGTTCATAGCTACGGCCCCACTAACTGCATGTCTTTGGACTGTGGAAGGAAACTGGAGTACCTTCACAGAACCCACACAAACACGGGGAGAACATGCACCTCCGCACAGACAGGCCCCATGGTCAATTTAAGTTCAGGATCTTCCTGCTGTGAGGCAGTAGTGCTGACATCAAAATGATGTCACTGTATAAAAATGTACATTGTGTACTGTGGAGGAGGCACCATTTAGCTGTAGCTGTAAAGCCACAAAGAACTGTAAAAAATGATCAAATATGTCATTTTAAAACACTTACTGCTCTTCGGACTGGACCTTAGAGTGATGCAATTAAACAACTTCAGGATTAGTTGAGTGATATTCTTGTTTTTTATATGATCTATTTGGACCGACTCCTACTGGGAACAGGGAGATAAAAGAGATATCTAAAAAAACTTTTACAGCCAAAGAAAATACATGAAGAGTCAAAACAACTATACAGTACTAATTTCTGTAAAAAATTTATTAGCTCTTCAAATATTTCCACTGAAGTAACAACCAAAAAAACAAACAACACAAGTGTTCATGTAATGAAACGTTCAATAAATCTTCAGAGATCAGAGGAAACATTTGACTGTTACAAAAATCATTTCTATCTTTGGTTTCATGACACTGTCAGAACATTCAGTTATAGTTGCCAAATGAACACCATCAGACTGATTATTGATCAGTTAGTGTCTGTAATTATGTAACAGCTGATCTGCACATGAGGATCAGTTTGTGTGGTTCAAACCTCACAGAACAAGTCTGACTTTACAAACAGAGGCTGAGCCTGTAACACACTGGGCACTGACCTCATCAATACTGTGGGGAAACAAACCATAAACAAAGTAAATTCCTGACATCAATTGAAATGAAATTTAGCTTCAAACAAGTTCAATGAGAAATAGAATATGTTGTTAAGAAAAACATTGAAATATATTTGTATTTATTTGAAAATGTCTTAATTTTGTTTTGAAAATTGAAACTCATGTCTGTCCCACAGAAACGTAAAGAGTATAACATGTTAACAGATATTCATTTTTCATTTTTCCCTACAAACTCATTTAGCTGCCTGAGACCAAACATACAAGCAAATGTAAATTCAAATTCTATTTGTCACATACACAGTACAACATGTAGTAAAATGCTTGTGTCCAAGCTGCGGACTGACTGCTGACGTAGCCGTGCCATTCTGGGGGTTATTTTATTATGGGGAGTCTAACCAGGACCCTTACTGGATACAGTAAGTACTCCAAAGTCTTACCAATACATTAGCTCCAGACTAGCTACTAGCTCCTACACTAGATCCAGCTGCAATAATAACAATAATGATAATCATATCAATTTACAATTCTCCAATACATCATAAGGGAAAAATGCTCAGTGCTGCATGTAATTACATTACAATAGATGTAAAAAAACAAAACAAACAAACATAAAAAATACAGTTAAGGTGAAGGATTCAACACTTCTTCCAACATTATTCAGTATCTTGTCTCCGTCTGATGTTAAAAAAATGTCTTTGATTCTTCCTGGATCATTTTGGGTCAAATTTCATGGGATCCTCCCACAGATGCTGTAGAACATTATTTTATTTTTATTTATTTTTAACCTCCAAATTTTAATAATTAATTCATTATCTTTTTTTATTATTCCTTCTTACTTGCAGGACAGTTAGGACAGCAGATACAAGGTTTTATTTAAATGTTGTATCTGCTGTGGAGTCTTTGGAATGAAACAAACTTCTGGTTTTTCACTTGGACTCTTGGACTTGGTGTTTATGTTTCTTCAGTCAGACTTACTCCTGTGTTTTTACCTTAATGTAGGCTTCTCTTACCCAGCATGTAAGAAGCTCTGAGACATTTCAAACTTGCTGATGTTCCTCAGGATGCTAGCTTAAATTAAATTTCTCTTATTTATATATCTGTAGATTAAAACTCCAGCAGCAACAGAAATCAGAGCAGCAACAATCAGACCGACGATCAGTCCAACAGATCCTCCTGTGTGACCTGCAGGTGAGA
>CAKLIZ010002441.1:1963-22279 GCA_922035795.1 Oreochromis mossambicus
TCACACAATTAAAACATGCTTCCAGCTTGGATTTATTTAGGTAGGACGTTCAGATGGCCAAATCACACTATTAACCTTCTTATTATATTAAGGGTCAATTTGACCCATTCCAGTTTTTGTGTTGACCAAAGTACTGGTCATCCTTTCTTTTTCTTCATAAAACCTTATGACTTTTCCTTATCTGGGGTCATGAACTGATGTGTAAAATCTGGACACTTTGATGTGTCCTGGAATGTCTCTGCAGTGTTTGTTATGTAAGTAAAAAGTTGTTCAGATCCAAAATAAACATTTCCCTTTGATGTACTTTGTTTTGACTGCTTCTGAATATACATTCAGACCCAGCTGTGTATGCAAGAAACTTTCTCTTCCCTATTCTTGTCACTGTTCTCATGTCATTTCAACACACCAAAAATGAGCTCCAGGAGGTTGACGACTGAAGAAGCTTTATCACTGCTTTTCAACTGGGATAGTGATGAAGAAGAAGATGTTTCAGAGACTGAGGATCTTTCAGAGGCCGAGGACAATGTTATTGATGATCCAGACTGCCAATTTTCAGACGAGGAGGAGGATTCTGAGGGAGAGTGTTCCGCCATCTCTACATCAAATGAAACCCAAGGAATGCAGCAATCATCATCCACAGAGGAGACATGGACATCTAAAGATGGTAATATAAAATGGTCATTATCACCACACCGAAGTCAAGGCAGGCTGTCATCTTCTAATGTCATCAAAATGACTCCTGGTCCTACAAGTCTGCCATCACACGAGTTGATGATATTCAATCAGCATTTCAACTCTTCATATCCCCTCCAATAGAAAGGCTCATACTGGACATGACTAACCTGGAAGGGAGGCGTGTATTTCAAGAGAAGTGGAAGCCACTGGATCAGACTGACTTGCATGCTTATATTGGAATTCTGATATTAGCTGGAGTATACAGGTCCAAGGGAGAAGCAACTGCAAGTCTATGGAATGAAGAGAATGGAAGGCCAATCTTTCGAGCAACAATGTCTTTGGAGACATTTCTCAAGATATCTCGTGTGATCAGATTTGACAACCGTGAAACCAGAGCTGGTCGACGTGAAAGAGACAAACTTGCTGTAATCAGAGATGTATGGGATAAATGGGTGGAAATTCTACCTTTGTTGTACAACCCTGGTCCCCACGTTACTGTTGATGAGCGCCTTGTCCCATTCAGGGGTCGCTGTCCTTTCCAACAGTATATGCCCAACAAGCCGGCCAAGTATGGCATCAAAATATGGGCATCCTGTGATGCAAAATCTAGCTATGCATGGAATATGCAAGTGTACACTGGAAAGCTACCTGGAGGACCATCTGAGAAGAATCAGGGGATGCATGTGGTGCTGCAGATGAGTGAAGGGCTGCGAGGGCATAACATCACCTGTGACAATTTCTTTACATCCTACTGGCTTGGAGAGGAACTTCAGAAGAGAAAGCTGACTATGTTGGGAACAATCAGAAGAAATAAGCCAGAACTTCCCAGTGAAATTTTGAAGATGCAGGGAAGATCTCTGCATTCCTCATTATTTGTTTTCACTGAGAAAGCAACAGTTGTTTCATATTGCCCAAAGAAAAACAAGAATGTTCTTGTCATGAGCACAATGCACACAGATGCATCTCTGAGCACAAGAGATGACAAAAAAACCACAAATGATCCTAGACTACAACTCCACCAAAGGAGGAGTAGACAATCTTGACAAAGTCACAGCGACATACAGCTGCCAGCGCAAGACAGCTCGTTGGCCCTTGGAAATTTTCTACAATATTTTGGATGTGTCTGCTTACAATGCCTATGTCCTTGTATCGACGTTGCCTTTTCCTGGAAGCACTGGGAAAAAGTCTTGTCACTCCCAAGATCCAGAGGCGAGTCAGACCAGCTCAATCCCCAGCAGCAGCAGCTGTCATTGAAAAGGTCAAGTGTGCACCATCCAACCAATCTGCAGTGGATTCAGTGGAACCAGGTATAAAGAAACGGAAAAGATGCCAGGTCTGTCCCTCACGAGAAGACATTAAAACAAGCACTGTTTGTGAGAAATGCAAAAAGTACACCTGCAGAAAGCACACAGTTACATTCTGTCCATCATGTGGACAAAATTGAAAATGTTGAACACTGAAAAACTGAGAAAATCGGGCAAGTTAAAAAGAAATGTGTATGTAAAGAAGGGAAAACTTTTACTAAATTGCTCTTAAAAAGAGTTATGGTAATTCAAACTGTGTATGTCTGTGTTCTAAATGTTTTTCTAATGGAAAATAAAGTTGCTATTGTTTTATTACAGTTTTTTGACAATTCTGAGTGGATTTACACAGTGTGGGTCATTTTGACCCGCAACATAATCAATGTGATTTTTTTTCAACATCATACAAGGGTTAAAACATGCTTCCTGCTTGGATTTATTTAGGTAGGATGTTCAGGTGGCCAAATCACACTATCAAAACATCCCTCCAGCACACAATCATCTAATGTTGACAAAGAATACAAAGAGAGATGGAGGGGAAAAGAAAGCTGTTTTTATTTGAAGTTGTTATGTGTTTTCCTTACATTTTTTGCATTTATATTCTTGGTTGCTCTCTTTATATTTTGCACATGTAAAATGTGCCCATCTTTGGCAAGATTCACACTGCACCTGGAAAGGAAAAATAAATAGCTCATATTATGTTTGGTGAATACTATTAGTCAACATTTTAAACATGATTAGCAAGTAATGATACTAAGACTTGTGTTTCTTTTGTTTTACCATTTCAATCATGCTGCGGTCAGCGTTAGCATCTAACATAGAGCAAACAAGGCAGTAGTCCTCAGCGTTCCCTGAAACACATTCATGGTTAGGTTTTAATCAAACATTATTTATTGATTAATTAAAAAAAATAATAGTACATTTTTTCCACAAATACTTCTTGGCAAATTAGTCCCCTGAATTTTTTTTAATTAGACTTTAAGAAGGGTCTTATCTGAAAATGTTTGAAAAGCACTATTTGTACTGTGCTGTTTGAAAAGCACTATTTAAACTGGAAGTACACACTCTAACGTGATAAAAACTTTACTGGACTTGGGTTTAGCGAGCAACCAAGATGGACGTGTAGTTGGGTGCCTGGCAGCAAACTCTTCCAATTAACCCCCCAAATTCAAGAATATAAACATTTATTCGTGAATCCTGATTGGGATGAGTGGGGGTGCGAAGACTAGAAGTCACACAAAACGAGCAGCATACCAAGAACATAAGGAAATGGATAACGCTGATCAACGACGGGACTCCGAGAGCGTTAGCGCAATGCTAAAAGATATCAAGATGGAGCTGCAAACATTTCGTACTGAAAGTAAGCAAGATATGCAAAAAATGAGAGAGGAGCTGAGACAAGACGTGAGAGCTGAATTGGCATCACTGAAAGCAGAAGTCTACCAGAGCATTTCTGCAAACACCGAAAAAGCTAACTCACTTGAATGCAAGCTAATGGAAGCAGAGACACGAATCACAGAAGTGGAGACATTAAACGCAGCCATGAAAGACGCTTTAATCAAAGTTATGGGAAACTATAAATCCATACAAAGAAAGATGACAGATCTGGAAGGACGATCCAGAAGGAATAACATTCGACTCTATGGAGTCCCGGAAGGAGCAGAAGGTGATTCGATGCCACAGTTTGTGGAGGAATTACTGAAAAAAGCCCTTTCATTGCCACATGATATGAGCCTACGGATACAACGAGCCCATAGAGCTTTGACGGGAAAACCGGGTCAGAACGCGCCGCCCAGGTCAATAATAATAAACTTCCAGGAATATATACGCAAGGAGGACATCTTAAAAGTGTACGAAGGTCAGCATATATCGTTTGACCATGACTATGCTACAGAGGTGGCCCAGAAACGTCGGGAATATGGGAACATCAAAAGGGCATTGAAAGAAAAAGGTGTCAGATTCCAAACACCGCTCGATAAAATTCGTATCCATTGGAATACGGGTGTACGCACCTACGGCAGCGCACGGGAAGCTGTGCTTGAGTTGAGATAGAGAGGATCAGTGTTGCCAACTCCTCAGTAAGGAAAATCGCTATTGGTTGTCCTAAAAGTCGCTAGAAGTCGCTAAATGACGCCATCACCTAATTTGCATAATTGGTCATGCTAATATAATTGTAACCTATGTTGTTGGAGAGAGAAATTGTCACGGTCCTGAGCCTGCCGACTCAGTGTTTTGTGTTTCCTTATGCTTTTGTTCATTCCGAGTATGTATTCTGTTGTGATTTGCCATTTGTTAGGATTCTGTTCTTTGCCTGCCTGCCCCCACTTCTCTGTGTTCCCTCCGTCTGTCCATGGTGTCACACTGTCTGTTTGTGAATCTGTCTGTTTAGTTCAGTGTCTTGTCTGGTTCTGTGTCTAAGTTTCCTGTTTTATTGTGAAGGTCTCCGTCTGTTGTGAGTGTGTTCAGTTTAAGTTTCCCCTGTCCCGTCAGCTCTGATTTCTCCCAGCTGTGTTGCCCTCCTGTTTCTCATTCCCTGATTACTGGTGTGTGTATTTAAGCCCTGTGTGTTCTCCTGCCTGTTGCCGGTTCGTCTGTGTTCCACGGTGTCATGTTCCTCGTCTGCGTCTCTCTGCCTCTCATCCCTTTTGGTATCTTCTCAGGTTTGTGATTTAGTTTTCCCAGTTTAGGTTTCTGTAGTTATTGTCCTCCTGTTTTGCCACCACTCCACTTTGTAAATAAACGTCACTAGCATTATCATCCACTGCTTGCATTTTGGGTCCCACCAACACCACACGGCTCGCCTCGGCAGCCGTGACAGAAATAACATCGTGGAAGAGACATAAAGCGAGTAAAAAACGTCCTAAATGCATTTAGAGTTTATTTAGAACTACAAATTAAATTTCTTTTAGCAATTATTGTTTTTTTTAATGTCACAATTCCAACCCTGCTCCTTTACCCGGGCTTGGACTGGCAAAAGTGATCCGAAATAGGCACTCTGGTGGAGTTACTTTGTGTGTGTGTGTTTATAAGTAGTTTTAAACCTTGTGATCCACAAAACAGCATAAGAGTAAAAGAGTGAAAGAAGAACTGACTGTGTTACAGCACCCGCTGCTTGTTGAGAGTAAAAGTGATACGCTTTTGAATGTCACAGAGAGGTGTCTGATAAGGAAGGTAGATACTTATTAATTAAAGGGAAATTGGAAAATAAACTAGTTACCCTGGTCAATATCTACGCCCCACCAGGAAGTAAGAAAAGTGATTTCAAAGATTTATTCAATTTAGTGACACAAGAATCTGAAGGTCTGGTGGTATGTGCAGGGGACTACAATGTTGTGTTAAATCGGAACATCGACACAACCAGCGTTGCAACATGTAAACATCGCCTGACAAATTTTATGAACACAATATTACAGGAGGTGGGATTGATTGATGTATGGAGAACACGCAACCCTCAAACTAGAGACTACACCCATTACTCTGTCCCTCACGCTACATATTCGAGAATTGATTATTTTCTAATTAGTATTGAAGAAATTCATAATGTTACAGAATGCAAAATTGGTGTGGCCGATGTTTCAGATCACAGTTTGATTAGTCTAGAACTCAGCCTTAATAAGAGGAAAATATATACAGCATGGAGACTTAATTTGGGTATTCTAAATAGGGATGAATATGTTAAGAAAATCAAAGAGGACATTAAAACGTATATAGAAGACAATGATACTGGAGATGTGAGCCCAATCATACTTTGGGATGCACTAAAGGCAGTTTTACGGGGAAAACTAATAGCTCTAACAGCTGCACAAAAAAAAGTGCGACTGGCTCTATATAAAAATTTAACAGAAAAACTTAATCGTCTCGAGAAGGAGCACAAACAATCAAAAAATTCACTAATTCTAGAAGAAATATCAGATATTAGAAACCAAATTGATGAATTACTAAAAGAAGAAGTAGAAAAAAAGGCTAGGTTTATGCAACAAACTTATTACGAATCAGGGCCTAAAGCAACTAAAATACTTGCAAGAAGACTGCGTAAAAAGCAGGCATCAATGATTATTAACAAAGTAAGAAACTTAGACAGTAACAAACTACATTATATGCCCAATGAGATAGAAAATGAGTTTAAAAAATACTACACGAGATTGTACTCACAACCGGCTGCTGCAGACCTTGAGACAATTAAAAATTTTCTTGATCCGCTCGACTTGCCCTCTATAGGGGATACCCAAAACAAATTATTGATTTCACAGATTACTGATAAGGAATTAGATACAGCTATTGTCAAGCAGAAAACAAACAAAGCCCCAGGAAGTGACGGCTTTCAGTCTGAATTTTATAAAGTGTTCAAAGAAGAACTCAAGCCACTTCTTCTATCCTGCTTTAACTGGACTCTGAAACAGGGAATAGCCCCTGTCATGGTCCTGGGCCATGTTGGCCCAGTATTCTTAGTTTTCATGTATTTTTGTATTTTGTTCTTTATTTAGGCCATGGTTCCTGGGTTGCTCTGTTAAGTTGTTTCTTATTTGATTTCCCCTTGTGACTTTTACCCCCTGTGTGCCCCTCTGTGTATCTGTGAGCCCTCGTCTCCCCTCCTTGTGTTTTATTCCATGTTTTCCCCAGCCCGTTATGTCTGTGCTCTCTCCTCCTGTCTGAACCTCTGTACTTCCTGTTTTACTTTGACAGTCTCTCGTCAGTATGTGTCGTGTTGTGTTCACCCCTGCCCTGTCTCGTCATGATTATCAGTGTCACCTGTGTTCCCCGTGTGCTCCCACTCCCCTCGTTAACCCTCTGTGTATTTAGGTCCATGTCTCCCTCAGTCCTGTGTCGCGTCCTCCCTCATTCATGGCCGTGTGTTTCTCCGTGTACCAGTGTATTGTTTCCTAGTTTAGTTTCTTGTCAGTTTGTTTCGCCGTTTTCCTCTCCAGCAATAAAGCTGTGTTTTCAGTTCAGTCCTGCCTCCGTGAGCTTGCGTTTGGGTCCTCATCCTGCCTGCACACAGCCGAACCATGACAGCCCCACCATCATGGGGAGAAGCCATCATCACAATTTTACCTAAAGAAGGTAAGAACAAAGAGTATTGCAAGAACTATAGACCCATTTCCCTTCTTAATAATGATTACAAATTGTACGCCTCGATTATTAACAAAAGACTTCAAAATTTTGTACCAGACTTAATAGAAGTTGACCAAACCGGATTCATTAAGGGGCGTCAGGCACAGGATAATATAAGGAGAGTCCTTCACATTATTGACAATGCAGAAAAGACCAATATCAGCACTGTGTTAATAAGTTTAGATCAAGAAAAGGCATTTGATAGTGCTAGTTGGCTCTTCCTATTTGAAGTATTGAAAAAATTTGGGTTTAGGGACAGTTCAATACAATGTATAAGAACAATTTATAATCAACCTACAGCCAGAATCAAGGTGAATGGTAGCCTGACGGACAGAATTCGGCTACATAGAGGCACAAAACAGGGCTGTGTCTTGTCCCCAATTCTTTTTGCTTTATATGCCGAGCCACTAGCGCAAGCAGTGCGGCAGCACCCAAATCTGGAGGGGGTAACTCTTGCTGGGCAAAAACATCTTATTGGATTATTTGCTGACGATGTCATTGTTTTCTTACGAGATCCTGACAAGTGCTTTCCAACTCTGATGCAACTATTCCATACTTTCGAACACTTGTCGGGCAACAAAATTAATGTATCCAAAACACAAATTCTATCATTCAATTATACACCTTCTCAAAAGATTAGAGATGAATATAAACTAAATTGGCACTTGAATACCATGAAATATTTGGGTGTAACCTTGACAAAATCATTATCTGATATGTCTGACACAAACTACAATCAGGTGGAGGGTAACATAAAAAAAGACCTAGAACGGTGGTTAACAACACCTACAAATTTTTACTCTAGAATTCAAATAATAAAGATGAACGTTCTCCCAAGATTGCTATATATGTTTCAATCACTCCCACTTCCTATACCTCAAAGAAAATTTTAAATATGGGACAAGATGATCTCAAGGTTTATATGGGATGGGAAGAAGCCCGGAACAAGGCTAACAACATTGCAACTCCCGAAGTGTAAGGGAGGGATGGCTTTGCCTAACCTAAGGGAATACTTTTACGCAGCCCAACTTAGACCTCTTGTTGGTTGGTGTAGACCAGAATATGAGTCCCGGTGGAAGGAAATTGAGAAAGAAATTGAGGGAAACAAAATTCAAATTTGTATCTCTGATAAACAATTAATGACCTCTTACAAAAGTAGAATGAATCAAATTGTGAAATTTACATTAGACATATGGCATACAGTAATAGAAAAACATCAGTTAAAAGAACAAGTATTTTTGCTGAGATGGTTTAGACATGATAAAAAATTTATACCGGGACAATTGGACCAAACATTCAAACGGTGGGAGTTAAAAGGGATTACAGCAGTTTGTACTCTAATGAAAAATGGAACACTAATGAGTTTCCAACAATTAAAAAATGAATACAAATTGGAAAATAGAGATTTGTTTAGATATCTGCAAGTTAGGGATTATTGCGTAAAGCAAATAAAGTCTGACTGGTTTGAAAAATCATTGGGTGTTATTGGAATAGTAAAAAATTGCTATGAACATAAACAATTCAAAGCTATTTCCACTTTCTATAGATCATTAGAAGAAGATAGACAGGACACAACCTTTTACCTTAAAAAGAAATGGGAAGCTGAACTGGCCATAACTATAACAGAAGGAATGGGTCAGTATGTGCGAAATACAACACAGCACAACGAATTCGCCGTTGTGGAGGGAATTTTGTTGGAAAAATTTGACACGTTTTTACATTACACCCAAAATTAAAAGTAAACAGACCTCAAGTCCACAGAAATGTTGGAGACTGTGTGGAGAAACAGAAGCAGACCATTCACATATATTTTGGAAGTGCATAAAAATTAAAAAGTATTGGGAAGACCTTAAAATGACCATGGATAATATTTTGGGTTATGCACTTCCAAACACCTGCCAAGTGATGTATCTTGGAAACATAAAAGAACAGATACAAAAGGAGGACTTATATCTAGCAAAAATAATTCTAGCCGCAACCAAAAAAGCAATCACAAAGAAGTGGTTACACCCAGACCCTCCCACTCAACGAGATTGGATTAGTATTGTAGAGGGTATCTCAGAGATGGAAAAAATAACATTCAATATTAGATTGATGGGATGCAAATATGATAGACAATGGAGGAAGTGGAAAGCATTCCGAAGTGGCACCAAAACCACAACATAATAAGAAATTTGCATGTGGCAGATGGAAAAAGAAATGTAAACTCCAGAATGTTTTGTGTGTTTGTTTGCTTGTAATTTTCTTTACTTTACTGTATGGTCTTCAATGTTAACTTAAACTAATAAAAATTAAAGTTGAAAAAAAAAAAACTTTACTGGACTTACCTCGATGTTCAAGTAGGGTGCAAGCTATCTGCATTCGCTCCAGCACAACTGCTTCTGTAGTGGGTAACACCTCACTGACCTCTGCAAAAGCAAGGTACTGTTCTGCAAATTGTGAGATTTCTCATTATGATTATAATGTAAAGTCCTAATTGTAGCTAACAATAAATGGAATCATTTGAATAAGGGTTACCTTTAACAGCAAAACTCCGCAACTGCTGGAATCCTGTTGCTTGTTGTGTTGCATAGTCTGTAACTGCCACTCCATGGTGTCTTCATGCCCTCTCATCCTCAGAAAATTCCTAGTTGAACAAAAATGAAACAAGAAATCTTTTATGTTTAATACCTAAACATAAAACACACAAGAATAATACCTCAGTATCATACATACCTCCAGTTGCGCAATTTTCCTGTCATAAACACCTTCATTCCCCATGGGGTCTATGAGCAGTATTTTCTGTGCAGAAATGTTGACAATCTAAAGAAAAAGTTGGGTAGGACCCAACAGACAGAAACATGAGCAGTTCCTCGTATTTGTTCTCCATAACTAAGGAGAAAATCGGACAATTTCAACATGGCTTTGGAATCCATACAGTAAATAAAACGACTACACAACGTTATCACGCAATTAACAAGTATGTGGTGCAAAAGTACTTTCTTCGACATAACAACGGAGTGTTTATTCAACATAACAACAGCGAGTGGTGTCCAGTAACTGCAGGAGGACTAAAATAAATTTTAAAAGCACCAAATAAACACTTGGAATATGACTTCGATTGAGAAGCTTAAGGTAAACAATTATCATCTGTAATAAAGAAGTAAACCTTTTAATACAAACCTTTTTTCGAAGCAATGAGATCGGCACAAAAGCAACGAGATTGGCACAAGATTGGGGTAGGATGAAATAATAGGCGTGTACTATTTAAACCGGAAATATGGCCGTTTTGAATTGTGCACATGTGCAGTAACAACAAGTAGGACAGCTTGATAGGTAGGATGTTTTGTCAGAACACCGGCGGACAGACCCGACATTCCCAGCGAGCTGAGGAGGAAAAGACGGGGGTGTCGTGCTGGGAAGGCGCGCCGTCGCCCGAGAAGACGAGACGTTATCGACCATCTCTTCCTTCTGTAATCATCGGAAACGTAAGATCTTTGCCCAATAAGATGGATGAGCTCACGTCGCTAACCTGGTCACAGAGGGAGTACTGGCAATGTAGCATCATGATGCTAACGGGGGCGACCGTGGCTTAGGGGGATGGGAAGCGTATCTGCAACCGGTTCGATCCCCGGGCTCTCTGTCCTGGTCGTTGTGTCCTTGGGCAAGACACTGGCGCAATATGGCAGCCTCGCTTCTGTCAGTCTGCCCCAGGTAGCTTGCCCAACAGTAGCTTGCCTCCACCAGTGTGTTAATGTGAGAGTGAATGAATAGTGGCATTGTAAAGCGCTTTGGGTGCCTTGAAAAGCGCTATATGAAATCCAATCCATTATTAACGGAGTCGTGGCTAACACTGCTAACTCCGGACACGAGTGTGACACTACCGGGATTTCAGATGCTGCGAGCGGACAGGACGAGAGACAGCGTGTCAAAAGATTTCAGGATTTTGGTATTTTTATTATTATTTTATTTTATTACTTTATCTTTTGCTCTTTATGTTTATGTTTGCTCTTTCAGTAAGTCACACTTTGTGCAGACTCCTAAATGGGGAAGTTATATTCTGTACTCCACGTAAAGCCTGCACGCAGCAGCTATTTTATCTCTTCCTGTATCTCTTCCTGTATGTGCTTTTAATAAAAGACTGCTTCTTTTTGCTGCAGAGGCGAGTCTCCCTGAGTCTCGACCGTGTACATGTTAAACCTGTCTGAGCGTTTTAATTCTGTCCTGAGTTACATAACAGGAAAACTCCTGACATTTCTTGGTCCTTCGAGCCGGATGGGACACAGCGCTTTTGTGTGACCCCACAGGAAAGCCTCATCGAGTCCTGCCGTCGTGAGAAGCCCGCGCTGAAGTCTGTCGACAGCTCCTGTCCAGGTACAGGATAAAGTCCAGAGACGTGAATTCGGGTTCTGGCCAGCGTTCTTATAAGTGGTCCACGGCGGTGGGGGTCGATGAGGTAGACCTGAGAGACCGGCAGCAACCAGGTGAATATTAACACTCTGAGACACCTCGCGTAAAACGTTTTAAAATAAAATAGAGCTCGTCTGGGACTGGTAGCTCCCCCGTAGTGGGTAAAGTAGGCTCGCCCAAAGGGGCTGGTAGCATTTTAAAATAAAATAGAGTTCGTCTGGGACTGGCAGCTCCCCCGTAGTGGGTAAAGGTAGCGCGCGTATAAAAGTACTGTTTTGTTTTGTATTGTTTTATTTTTGTTGGTGGAATAAGTCGGTTTTACAGCACAATAAGGAGGCTGAACTATTCCACTGTTTTGTTTGCTGTTGGCCACCCAAGTACTGGTGAAAAGAGAGAAACCGGTCGTGTTTCATCACGTAAAGATGACACCGCTTTCAAGAATAGCTTGAAAGTAGAAGGCCATGTCAACTACTTCTCTCGATTCTCGTGCCAGAGAAGGTGCCGCAGTTGTGTAGTTTTAAAGTATTAAAATTAAAAGGATTAAAATGGGTAATGAAGCTTCAAAACTCACTGCTGACGAGCAGTGGTTAGAGAAAAAATGTCCAGGCGCCGGACAAATTAGTGCATGTAGATGGAGAAATCCTAAGAAAACAAAATGTCCCACTTGGGAAGGTAAATGTAGCCCATCAGCATTAACACAACTGAGGGAAGCTCTTTTGAAAGAAATAGCAGAAACAAAAAACCTAAAAAAGAAAGGGAAACGTTCGCAAGAATTGCAATATTTCAAGGCCTGGAAGGTAGAAGCAGCTAGGCGAGAGGAAAACAAAAAGAAAAGACAAGAGAAAAAAGATAAAAAGTCAGAAAAACAGAACTTAACCACCAGTTTAGTAAAACCAGAAGACGAGACACCGTGCGGTGCTCGCAATATGTGTATTAATCCACCACCATATGCGCCGCCACCTCCCACATCTGCGGCCACAGCCGCAGCGTCTCCCACATCTGCAGCCACAGCCGCAGCATCTCCCACATCTGCAGCCACAGCTGCAGCACCACCCATTAAACACTCACCCATATCAGGAAGAACTAGGTCACATACACAACATCCTTATGTGAAAGCACAGACAATGCTAAACAAACTTTCACTCAAAGATAGCCCACAAGAAGAAATAGGAGACACAGTCGATCCACCAGCCACTGGTATCTACCCATTGGTAGCAGTGGCTAACACTAGATTTGGCCCAATAATAGGGCCAGAAGGACAGGAAGAGCAAGATGACCGCCCACACATACATGTTTTCCGTCCGTGGTCACAAACGGACAGACAAAATGTCCTGAAAGATGTTCCTCCACTGAATGAAGGTTTTACACCATGGAGGGATGCTGTAGAGCTGATCAGGAGGCAATGGTATTTAAATGGTCATGAAATGCTTCAAGTAATGCAAGATTTATTAGGTTTAAGGATGGGAACAGTTAGAGGGGATTATACCGGCTCAAACGCCGGGGGTGTAGCACATGCACCAGGAAGCACCGACCTAATCAATGACCTAACAAATTTATATGAGAGAATTAGAGTACGGTTGGCCCCGAGGGCTGACTATGGAAAAATAGGGGAGGTAAAGCAAAAAGAAGCCGAAACAGCTTCTGATTTTCTGGACCGGCTGCGCCCGGTTTTTAGACAGCATTCAGGCCTAGATTACGAAGAAGCCCCAGAGAGACCATACCAACAGCAACTAAAGAACGCATTCTTAAACGGTCTCCTTCCCCCAGTTAGAGCCCATGTTGAAAAACACTGGGTAACAATGAACACTGGTAACCTAGCAGACGCTCTGCAGTATGCAGAACATGGAACGCGAGTGGTAAAAAAGAAAGAGAAAGGAGGTGTTTTCACTGTGGATCCTGAAACAGGATTCATAGCATTTGCTAATGGATACAGGGGAAAGAGACAGGGACAGCAGAGGGACAGGGGAAGGAGGAGAGCAGGTTTCAGGGGTGAGAGAGACAATCGCTGTTATATTTGCGGAAAAGAAGGTCATTTTGCAAGGGACTGTAGGTACAAAAAGGAGGATGACTCACGAGAGGGTCAGAGTAAGTGACTAGAACAGGAAACAAAAGAAGAAACAGAAATTTTCAACATAGAACAGTTGCTCCTAGGTTCTGAACACAAACCTACAGTAACAATCCATGTGAATGGCCAACTCATGACCATGTTATGTGACACTGGAGCATGTAAAACCGTGCTAAATCAAAAGCCCAAGAATTTAAAATACTCAAGTGACACCCTGATAGTCAAATCTGCGTCAGGCCACACCAGTGTCAAATCACTAACAGAAGAACTGTTGCTAGTACACCATGAAAGCGGCAGAAGTTGTAAAAATCAATGTATATATGACCCATCCTGCCCGGTCAACCTTCTGGGGAGAGATGCTTTAGAGAAACTAAAGATCGGTGTAGTGCCAGGGCTAGAAGGCATGTACGCTAAACTAATGTTACATGAAGAGCAAAGTCCTGAGGCCCGTCAGCTCAATGTGTGTAAGGGACAGGGAGAACCCTACTATTATTGGACACTAGACCTGCCTCCATTAGAACCCTTGCAGCGTATAGCAAATCGCTACTTGCCAACCCATTCAAGAAAACTAGACTTTGCTGAGTACCACAACACCTTAAGGTTCAAACAAAGCCCAGGTCATGACCCCATATATGACCAACAAGTGCACAGACTAGGACCACAGAAACTCACACTGCAACACCTCTATGTTACCCAAAGCGGTAACGCAGTGTGCTCTGTAATACAGCCAGGAAAGGTACAAGAGCTAAACAGGATGCCAAAACCACATGTGTCAGTAGCACGCAATGACGACACGGACTGGAAAGACTTAGGCCACATCCTTACTCAGGTGGAAAGGGACAGATATGAGAAAACTAAAGAAACACATGAAGGGTGGCTTCAGGGCCGTAGAACAGGATGTATGAGGTACACATTAGGGTGGGTACGCACGACACAGCCAGCAACCCATATGACTGACTGCGCAGATACACACATGCATAAAGTTAGTGAGGGGTGATACACACTCTTTTCCTCTAGTTCTCATCCAGAACTAGAGGAACTACCTGCTAAGCTGTGGTCTACAGGACCAACAGACGTAGGACTAATTAAAGGAGCAGATCCTGTCGTAGTAAAAACCACCACAACTTACAGGCCAGTAAGGCCACAGTATCCCCTCACAACAGAAGCCAAAGCAGGAATAAAACCAGTAATTGCAGACATGGAAAAGGCAGGCATCCTGATAAAAACAACTGAAATAACCTGTAACACGCCCATTTTCCCAGTGAAAAAAGCAAATACGGGAAAGTACCGTCTAGTACATGACCTCAGGGCAATAAATGAAGTGACAGCACAAATCCCACCTGTGGTAGCAAATCCACATACAATTCTGAATCAAGTGACCCCCAAGGAACAGTGGTTTTCAGTTATAGATCTGTCTAATGCATTCTTTTCTGTACCACTACACCCTGACTCGCAGCATCTGTTCGGGTTCACCTTTGAGGGTCAAAAGTACACATATACGAGGTTACCTCAGGGCTTCCAGAACAGCCCCACTCTGTACGCAGAGGCTCTAAAGAGGTCCATGTCACCGTGCACACTCCCCGCCCCGGGGCAGTTTCTCCTGTATGTAGATGATATACTCATCACAGGGAACACACTAGCAGACTGTAAAGCAAACACAATGACAGTGTTACACCATCTAGCTGAGCAGGGCCATAAAGTCTCACAGCACAAACTACAACTGTGGAGCCAAAAGGTCACATACCTCGGGCACACACTCACTGGGGAAGGGAAAACACTGTTAGGCAGCAGAAAACTAGCAGTACAAAACGCTCCAAAACCACTCACGAAACAACAGATGATGAGCTTCTTAGGGCTCTGCATTTTTGTAGAAGCTGGATACCTGACTATGCTTTGTTAGCTCAACCTTTGCAGAACCTGATTTACGGTAAAAATCTGGCACTGAAAGATAAAATAGAATGGACACCAGGAGCAGAAGAAGCGTTCACTAATCTAAAACTTGCACTCCAAACTCATACAGTCTTAGCATTGCCAGATTATGACAAACCTTTCTATTTGCATGTAGACGGAGGTGCAGGCTACATGAAGGCTGTGTTGACGCAGGCCTTCGGGGAAAAACAACGTCCACTTGCGTTTTATTCATGCAAATTAGACTCAGTTGCATCAGGTTTGCCCATGTGTGTGCAGGCCTGTGCAGCTGCAGCAGAGGCAGTTAAGAAGTCTGCTGATATCATTCTTGGACACACATTAATTATCAAAGGCCCACACGCTGTAACCTCCATCTTGTTGCAAGCAAACTTATCTTACCTCACACATGCCAGACAACTCTCTTATGTAGGCATTCTGCTTTCACAGTCACACATCAGGATTGAGAAGTGTGGACGATTAAACCCCAGCACACTTCTCCCAACTTCGCAAGATGGTGACGCACACTGCTGTATAGAGATGCTAAATGAGGAAACAAAACCACGCGCTGACCTTCACATCACCCCACAGGCTGGTTTCATTAATATCTTTGTAGACGGTTCAGCGTCCAAAAATAGCCTTGGGCAGAACTGTGTGGGTTATGCGGTAACCACAGTTGACACAGTTTTAGAAGCGAAAGCACTAACTTCCTCATACTCTGCACAGAGTGCAGAACTCACGGCCGTCATACGTGCCTGTCAACTGCATGAAGACCGAGACATAAACATATACACTGACAGCCAGTATGTCTTTGCTGCTGTGCATCATTTTGCAAAAATCTGGCAGAATAGGGGGATGGTTACCTCTACTGGCAACCCAGTGCAACATGGGAATCTTTTAAAGGCACTGTTGGAAGTGATAATATTGCCGAAACAGTTAGCATTATGTAAATGTGCTGCACACCAGAAAGACAACTCAGAGGTCACTAAAGGCAATAACTTTGCAGATCAAGCAGCAAAAGCAGCAGCACAGCAACCTATAGACACATTAATGTCTGACTCCTCAATGCAAATACCACTTGATGTGCTTATAAACGAACAGAAAGCTGCACCAACTACAGAACAAAAGAGGTGGTTAAAATGTGGAGCTCGGCTGGAGAACGATTTGATGACCTGTCATGGCAAACCAGTACTACCAAAATCCTTACACAAAACAGCAGCATTAGTGACACACGGGTCTACTCACGTGTCGACGGGAGGAATGGTAGATATACTCTCTAAACATTTCTACACCCAAGATTTCGAAACTTCAGCAAAAGTATTTGTCAGAACATGCATGATTTGCCAAAAACATAATGCACAGGGAAACCTCAGACCGAGAAGAGGTAATTTTCCCACACCACCTCATCCTTTTCATACAATCCACATGGACTTTATTGAGCTAAATGAAAGCCAAGGCTCAAAATACGCTCTAGTGATCATAGACGTATTCTCAAAATGGCCAGAAATCTATCCAGTAAAAAAAGCAGACGCCATCTCAGTTGCAAAATGTTTATGCAATCACTTCATTCCAACATATGGCATCCCCACTCTGATAAGATCAGACATTTTGTTAATGAAGTAATCAGTAAGGTCTCTGAAGCACTAGGATTCAGCATCAAACATCACTGTGCTTACCACCCTCAAAGTGCCGGACTAGTGGAAAGAACTAACGGCACAGTAAAACAGAGACTGAGAAAATGCATGGAAGAAACAGGGAGACCATGGCCTGAGTGTATAGGCCTAGTAAAAATGTGGATGAGACTGACACAAGGTTCTCAGAAACTCACACCTTTTGAAATCATTCACGGTAGACCATTTCCATTACCAATTACAAGTGAGCCTATAGATAAGTCAATAAGAGAAACTACACTAGCCGAATGGATGACTAAATTACTTGAAAATAAAGAGATTGTTCTAAACAACCAACTGCCAAGTGACATCTCTCCAGTGTCTTGCAGGTTGAAACCAGGTGATTGGATCCTGATCAAAGTACTCCAAAGGAAAAATTGGAGTTCACCAAGGTGGGAAGGTCCTTATCAAGTGCTACTCACCACACCTACTGCCTGCAAAATAGCAGAAAGACCATCTTGGATCCATCAAAGCCACTGCAAAAAAGTGAGTGACAACCTAAACGTTTAGACGCCGACACCCCTAACTCCTGGTGATCTACTGGTGGAGGGAGGGCTGATCGGGTATACCCCGCCTTCTTCTTCTTGCCAGTAGTCTACTCATCAGAGGTCACAGGTGTGTCTGGTCATCATGAAGACACTCGTCCTCCTACTGGCTACTGTTGCACTCCTGGTGAGTTTATTAACACTCACCCGAAAGAAAAACGATGAACAACACCACCTGCAGACAAGATGGACACATGACAACTCACATCTCCGTGACATGACACAAGACCACATTCATCCATGGATGAACAACGCATGGTATCGATATATACATGACAGCACACCCAGAAAAGACTGCTATGTTTGCTCCTATATGCCCCCAACGACGCAATACGCCACCTTGTATGCGAAGGGAATGGACATAATTCAAGCAAAGTGTGCCGCAAGCTACGCCAGCCTTGGGTATCAATTCCAGGGAATCGTGGTCAACCATGAAGAACCTCTCCATTTAGGACTGCGAAATGGCACATGTGACGAATGGTTCTGGGTTGACCTGAAAGTGAAGCACAGAAGTAAGGCTAAATTATTCCCAGTCTTTCTTGAAAACAATGGGAATTTGAGCCACAGCCTATGCTACCGCCAAGAGAACGGATCCACACCAATGGGAAACACCACCAACTGCAAAGCAGTACAGACACACGCTCCTGGAGGGCCCGTGAAAAGCAACAACATCTCAAATGGCACCTTCTGGGTGCAAGGGATGGCCTGGATCTGTGGCCAACAGGCCTATTTTATCCTTCCTGGGAATTGGACAGGTCAGTGTGCTCCCATTTTCATATCTGACCACACTTTCAAGATAACCATGGACGCCACGTCAACTTCAACATCAACAACAAGGAAAAGACGAAGCACCCCGAACCTCGAGCAGCATGATTCTGTGTGGGGTTCCGATGTCCCAGAGGAATTCAAACTTTGGACTGACAGACAGAAAGTTACTCACGCACTCTTCCCATGGGTGGGGGTAGGAAAACACGCTTTAAGGATAGAGACTCTGAACTACCGCTATGGACTTTTTCTGAATGCTTCATGTAAAATCGACGACGAACAGGATCAGGAAATTGACGCCCTGCGCATTGCAGTAATGCAACACAGGGTAGCATTGGACATGATTCTCACCGAGAAAGGCGGACTATGTATCCTTTTTAACAACACATGTTGCACATACATTCCAGATAATGTGCACTCACCAAACATGACTGATGCTCTGGAAACACTCAGACAACTTCGGGATGCACAACAACGAGACTATGCCACAAACACAGAAGACTGGCTTACGTGGCTTTTAAGCGGCTCTTGGAAGTCCCTGTTGATTAAAGGCCTTGTTTTTGTTGGTGTTCTTCTGCTGTTGTTGTGCCTGTTCACTTCATGTGTCATACCTTGTTTGAAGAACATGGTGTCAAAAATGGTAACTGCTTCAATTCATGCTTACATCACCCTATCACAGAATGATGAAGATGATAATGAGATAGACACTTGGATATAACATACTCACGAAACCCACTATTTTATGATGTCTTGGCTAAAAATGTCTACAAGTGGCCATAGACTGATGCACTGTTAGTGGTTGCTGTGTACATATATAGAATGTTAAGGTTCAGATGTTGAGGAGGAATCTAAAAATAACCACAGATCCAGCCGGGTGCAAATTAGACGGCATTTTAATGAACACATGTGTGAGTCCGACCGCTGTGCAGATTTCAGCGTCGAACTACCTTACAATCGTCAAGACAAAGGCTTTATAGGGTTGGCAGTCTTCCTGTTGCCAGGCAGACTCAAACAAAGCATACGTCACTCCAAAACCACAATGACTTTTAACATAGTTTAAAACAGAACATCATCTTCGCCTCGACGGCAGATGCTTCCTGTCTCCATCCTCGCTGTCGCTTATCTGAGACATCTGGTGTACTTTCCTGGAACAGACTAACACGTACACACCGACTTTGCAGCCATAGCAAAACGTATTTCAACTCTTGCCTACTAAATGAGTCTATCTAATTTGTGTGTGCGTGCACGTGCGGGGGCGCGTGCATGCTGTGTACTGCGTACGTGTCATGACCTCTCTCACTATATGTGTCTGTATGTGTATGTCTCGTCTGTCTGTGCGTGCACAGATGTTCTCTGCACCTTAGTTGACCTCAACTTAAGCAACCAGGCTAAGGCCAATCCTGTGTGTACTGATCTTGTAATATATAAAACAACTGTTTCAATCTAACACAACTACTCAAAGCTTAATCCGCCATAAATGCATAAAAACACCCTGCTCTTAACTTGCACTCACTCTCTGCTTTCGGTTTCACTTCTGCAGAAGCCTGCAACTTCAAACACATGTAACTTCCTGTCCCTGCAGTCTACACAGAAACATTTAAGATTATCGAAGCATTAGAAAAGCATTTAAAATTATAGATTCAACTCAACAGTTTGAAGTGGTTATAACTGGACCTGTAATAAAGACTGATATAATACCCATATATTTGAACATCTGAATGCATCTGAATGCAACATCACTATTAATACTGAAATGGTAATGATGACTATCCTAATAGCAGCAAATAATAGCAGTAAAATATCTCTCCTCTGGACAATTCCCTCTCTTGTGGTGGCCCTCAAAGAGGGTCACCACACACTTATAACATTACTCTGACCCTCTCTAGAAA
>CAKLIZ010002442.1:0-22269 GCA_922035795.1 Oreochromis mossambicus
ACCATTTGATATTACCGCAGCCTTTGGTTCTTTGTATAGTACTTTAACCCAGTTTAGAAAGTGTGGACCAAACCCGAACCGCAACAAGGTTGAAAAAAGAAAGCTCCATTCAACTTTGTCAAAAGCCTTCTCCGCATCTAAGGAGGAAGCTGCTATTGGAGTATCTTTAGACTGGCTCGGCCACATCAAATGGAGTAGCTTTCGAATGTTATCTGAGGAAGAGCGTGTTTTCATAAATCCAGTCTGATTTGGATGTATGATGACACCCAAAACCTGCTGTAACCTTAAGGCTAGAACTTTTGTAAGTATTTTGCAGTCCAAATTCAATAGGCTTATTGGTCTGTAATTTGATGGATCCGTATTGTCTTTATCTTTTTTTGGTATTAATGATACTAGGATCTGCCCATTTTCGAAAGCTTCTTTATACACTTTTTGTAGGACCGGAGCAAGAATGTCAATAAATGTTTTATAATACTCAGCTGGTAGGCCGTCGTTACCCGGTGATTTCCCCGTTTTCATCAAAGTTATTGCCTTTCTGATTTCTGCCTCAGTAATCGGACCCTCGAGCCCTTCCATTTGATCCTGTTGCAGGTTGGGCAGGTCCAGTTTAGACAGAAAAAGGTTTTCACCTGTTTGATTTCCTGAAACAGTAGATGTATATAAACTTTTGTAGTAATTCTTGAATATCCCATTTATTTCTCTAATTGATGTGACCAAATTATTTTCATGTTTAATAGCTGAAAAGAAGTTTGAGAAATCCTGTTTTTTAACCTGTCTTGCTAATACTTTACCTTTCTTTTCACCACCTTCATAAAATGTAGTATTCAGGCGAAGCATAGAATATGCAACTTTTTTGTTGTATATCTCATTCAATTGAAATTTTAATCCACATATATCCCTATATAGTTGCTCTGTGTAAACCCCTGAAAGCAGGTTTTCTTTATATTTGATTTCTTTTTCCAATATTTGGATTTTATTTAAACTTTCTTTCTTCTTTTTAGAAGCATATGCTATTAGCACCCCGAATGTATGCCTTAGAAGCTTCCCACACTGTTCCTATGTGTTTGGTGCTTCCAATATTTTTGGAAGAAATATTTGAGGTCTTCCTCAAGTAAGGTCTGAAAGGACTTATCCAATAAAAGGGAGACATTCATTCTCCATCTATATCCTACTCTGTTCTCTGTACCTAATTTAATACACAATTCCACTGCTGCATGATCAGTTAACCCAATACTCTTAATATCACAACTTGTTAGACAGTTGTATTGCAGAGTATTTGAGACCAGAAAAAAATCCAATCTAGAAAAGGATTTGTGAGAATGAGAGTAGAAGGTGTATTCCCTTTTAGTTGGATTACTTAACCGCCATACATCTGTCAGCCCCATGTCGTCTTTTAACATGTGGACTGCCTCTCTGGTTTTATTACCAACAGAGCTCCCGATACTACTCCTGTCGAGGGCACCATCCATTACTTCATTAAAATCTCCAGCTAAAATAATTTGTCCTTCCATCTCCCTCACGATTTTATTAACATTGTGATAAAAAAGTGGGTCTCCCTTATTTGGACCATAGATATTGCAAAGAATCATCATCGCACCTTCAATCCGTGCCTGAACACATATTATTCTTCCCTCTGCATCTTTAAATTCCTTTACCAGTACAAAGTTAATATTTCTTCTGATGAGGATGATAACCCCATTGCGAGCACTTGAGAAGGAGCTGTAGAAAATATGACCTTCCCACCCAGTTTTAAATTTTGACTCTTCACCTTGGTTTAAATGTGTCTCCTGTAGAAATACTACGTCTGCTTGTGTTGTTTTTAAATAAGACCATATTTTACGTCTTTTAGCAGGACTACCACATCCATTTATATTCCATGTCATTATTCTAATAAATTTTCCTGTCATTTTGCGTGAAAATTAGCAATAATTTGGAACCAGTGCTCCTGCATTTTGGAGTGATTATTCTCCCTTCCCAACTGACTAATCCCAGAAATTGCCACCAGCCAAAACCCCTGAACAGAGAAAACATTGTTATCAACTTCAAATGGAGAAAAAAAACGAAACAAAACAAAACAAAAAAGCAAACAAACAAACAAAAAAACTTGCAGTTTGCTGCAACGCAGCATAAAAAACAGAAAACCAAAACCAAAACCTTATCGGGTCTGTGAGAGATGCAGACCAGCTTCGTAGCTTCGTCCCAGATGGCAGGCGGCACAGACCCCTCTCCCACCGAATTATCAACTACACAACATCTGGTTCGTAGCTCAAGTTAAGAGCTAGTCCGCCGTCCGCGTTTCCTCCTTCCCGTTGTTGAAAAACTTCTCCGCCGCTGCTGCCGATGTGAAGCTCAGATTCCTTCCCTTCCATCTCACCTTCAGTGTGGCCGGGAACGCCAGGGTGTAACGCGCATTGTGTTGTTGTAGTTTTCGTTTCACCGTTGTAAAGGCCTTCCTCTTCTCCACCAACTCCTTTGTCATGTTGGGAAACACAGACACTCTACTCCCTTCCCAGTCAAAGCCGCGTTTTACTTTCGCGGCTGTAATAACTTTATCTCTTGCCAAGCCCCTCAGCCATCATCTTGTGGACGCTATTCAGCAACGCCCCGTCAGCACCAACAGTTTCTCTAAATCCAATGATTCTTACATTGTTCCTTTTGCCGTAGTTTTCGAGGGCTTGTATGCGATCCCACATAACCTCACACCGTTTGCTCATTTTTGTTTCCTCCGTCTGCAGCCGTGCTGTAACATCTTCCACGCTAGAAATGCGTGACTCTGCCTCAGTAACCCGTTCTTGCACATCCGTGACTGCGGTGGTTAATTCCATCAGTTTAGTCTTAATCGAAGTAATATCAGCCGCGACAGTCTGCAGCGTACTTCCAGTTTTTAATACTTCAGTCAGCACGTTGTCTGCATATGGAGATTCCTGGCCTCGCTGTTCCGCTTGGCCTTGTTGTTCACCCCCATCTTGCAAACCACTGCGGGTGCCGAGTTTCTCCCTATTTTGCTTCGGAGCCATGGCTGTCTTGAGCTACTTCTCTTTACAAAGATGACAGCAGGCTTGCGTTGAGAAAAAAAAAACAAGATCCAAAATATAAGCTACGAATTTGCAATATTCAGTACATTATCATGTCGGTGGAAGGAGCACTCCTAGCCAGCTGCCATCTTGCTTGCAACGCCCACGTGACTCTAGTCTTTAGTTTTGAGTCTTCCTAAAACTTTTCCACACAGAGGCCGAGTCGTTCTCTGAGATCTGCTGCTGCATCTTCTCACAGTGCTGGTGTTTAGCAATGTCCACTTCTTTACTGAACCTGTACTTGGCCTTTCTGTAGCTGTCCCCGTCTCTGCTTGTAAACGCCTTTCTCTTTTCTAGCCACAGCTGTTTGAGTTTAGTAAACCAGGGTTTGTCATTATTATAACTCACCCTGGTGTGTGATGGCACAATGCTGTCCTCACAGAAGTGGATATAGGAGTTGACAGTGTCCATGAACTCATCCTGTTAGAAGCAGCCCTCATTGTATCATCTGTAAACATGTGCCAAGCTCCTCCAGCAACTTGTTGCTCCACAGTTTTTTAGTCCTCATGACAGATTTGGAGAGCTTCAGCCTCTGTCTGTACGCAGGAATCAGGTGGATCATGACGTAGTCAAGGGATTAATAAAGTATTCTGATTCTGTTCAGTGTTCAGGTCTCTTCACTCTCGCACTGCAGGCTTACTTGTTGTTCCTAGAGTATTTAAAAGTAGAATGGGAGGCAGAGCCTTCAGTTTTCAGGCCCCTCTTCTGTGGAACCAGCTTCCAGTTTGGATTTGGGAGACAGACACTATCTCTACTTTCAAGATTAGGCTTCAAACTTTCCTTCTTTCTTTCCTGATCCAACCCTAACTAAAGCATATAGTTAGGGCTGGATCAGGTGAGTGTTTCTTTGCCCTCCTCTTTTCACTTCCTGTTACACCCTGGTCTAGACAAAACTGCAGCGCAAAAGTGATTCCCCTGCTGTGAGCGGTGCTACAGCAACATTTGCAGGTGCTTTATTGATGTTGTTTCAGAATGAACATGATCAGGATATTAACAGCCATAAAAACAGACAGAACATTATAAAAAAGAGACAGAGAACTACCAAAACCAAAAGATAATTTTGCTCAGCCTCCAACAAAGCTTTCACCGAGACACACAACACGGTGAACAGCAAGTAAAAACAAAACCATCCATCTATTTTTCATTCTGTCTCCATCTGTGAACAAAACCCTGAGATACTTGATTGTTGGGGTTTGCTCTAATGCTCTAGTGTCTTTGCCTTAAAGTATTGAGTCCGCTATGAAGCACCTTGAGGTGGAATTCACTGTGAACTGGCACAGCAGGAATGAACCTGAAGTGAATCCTTCAGTGTTGTTCCTCGTGCTGCTGTAGTGTTTCCTTGTGTTCTGATGGATCGCCATGGAGCGTCCTGACTCTGTGTCACATGTTAGTGTGGAGCAAGACCTTCTGTGGATGAACGCTGAAGCTTCATGTGGGTCAAAGGTCAAAGCTGCTGACTGGCAGCAACCATCAAAGCCTCAGAGAAGATCGGCTTTTGCTTTTAACAAACAGCAGAGAAAAATTTTATGATCATGCATGTACTTGTTATATCTGTGTGCTGATGCCAGTGGTCTGAATGTGTTATATATCTGTTATATATATATATCATATCAGTGTGAGGTGAACTGTAATCTGAATGTATGGTTATCATGCTACATTACATTTAATACTTTAAATTTATCACATTTATTACATTCATTCATATGCATGAGCAAAAACTGCTGATTATAAGTAATTAGAAATAAGCCGACTTGTACATTTTTACAGTAAAACAAGAAGACACGAAGTGACGTGTCTAAATGGGGAAGGACGTGTCATAGGAGGCGGGGCTTCATATGAAGCTTGTCACTGTGAGGATTTATTGAAATAAAGTACATGATGCTCACCTTCCTGACATTTTCCGCAAAACTGTTTGTGCTGAGCTCCGACACATCAAACAGGTCAGAGTGATGAGTGTGTTCAAGCTCAGATTCAGACCTGTGAGCTCTCAGACTCTCACCCATGGATCTGTGATCCTGCCTGTAACAACACGCTGTTTACTTTCATATTAAACACCGTACTGTAATATTGTTGCATACACATAAATGAGGTACAAGCTTTGTTCTTGATGTTTAATATTGTGCTGTAATGATGTCTGTGCATGTTCTGCCTGTAGCTGCATCAAACATTAAACATTAAAGTCATTCTGATATTTTTGTGTATTTTATGAGTTTCATTCCAACACTTTGTGTTGTGGTGCAGGAGTGTATAGTCTCTGTTCTCCGCTGATGAAGGTCAGAGAAGCCACGATGGCTTCTGTGTGTCTGAGGTGTAACCATGGCACCCAGTCAGCATCACACCGTCACATTAAAAAAAAAAAAAAAGAAGCATAAAGATTTTCTTTGATTCTGGCTGTGCTTCCATGTATCTACAGCCAAGACAACATGTTCACCCAAACTATTTCAATTCAATAAGTAAACTTTATCCTAATCTGATGCACACCCACTCATTTTGTTCTGTAAGGAGTTCCTGAGCTTTTCTGGATTACTCACAGGCCCCTCCGTCTGCATAAAAGCAGTGTTGGAACACACTGTGGTACCATACCCTCGTGTTAATCAGCTGAACAGTATTGTACTGCAGAAAGTAGTGTGTTACTTAAAAAATGGCAAGAAAAAGGCAATTAACAATGGAAAAGAGACAGAGGATCATAACACTTAAAATGTAGGTTGTTCCTACAGAGAAATTGCAAAGAAAGTCAAGGTGTCAGTGAGTACAGTCTCCTTCACCATCAAAGGCACTCAGAAACAAACTCTGACAGGAAGAGGTCTGGCAGACCCAAAGACACAACTTTGGGTCTGCCAGACAAGTTTCTGAGAGTTAACAGCTTGCGTGATAGGCTGCTCACAGGACATCAGCCTCAAGCACAGCTTAATAGTTGTCGTAGTGAGCAAGGCTCAGTTTCAACTGTGAAGAGAAGACTTTGAGCTGCAGGTTTGACAAGACGAGTTACAGCAATAAAGCTAAGGCGTCAGGATAAGACAAAGAGGCTTGCCTGGGCCATGAAACACTGCCATTGGAATACTGAAGGCTAGAAGAAGGTATTATAAAGTGATGAATCAAAATTTGAAATCTTCAATTCATCACGCAGGATCTCTGTACGCTGTCGAGTAGGTGAAAGGATGATTCCACAGTGTGTGGGATCAACTGTCAAACATGGAGGAGGAAGTGTGATGGTCTGAGGCTGTTTGCTGGATCCAGGGTCGGTGACTTGTTCAGAGTGAGAGGCACCCTGAACCGAAACAGCTACCACAGCATTCTGCAGCACCATGCAGTACCCACTGGTATGGACCTATTTGGTCAGGGGTTCATCCCAGAGTAAGATAATGACCCAGAAGTTCAAGCTGTGCCAGAACTACCTCAGGAAAATAGAGCAAGATGGTGAGCTTGAAAACATGTAGTGTCCAGCACAGTCTCCAGACTTAAACCTCATTGAGCTGCTTTGGGTCGAACTGGACAGAAGAGGGAAAGCAAAGAAACCTACAAGGTCCACATTTATGGGAACTTCTGCAACAGATATGGGAAGAACTTTCTGAAGAATATTTCATTTCTATTTCAGAAAGAATGCCATGGGTCTGTTCAGCTGTTATATCTGTCAAAGGTGGCTACTTGGATCAGCCAAAGGTTTAGAATACATTTTGGTCTATAAAGTGATTCCATGACTGCTTATTTGTACTTAGCTTTCATTTCAGAGTGCAAGGAGACATTAAACTGCATCGTTTTCAATAAAAATCTTGACACACACACACACATGCATACTGTTGCTCAATCTGAGCATTGAAATTTAAATATAAAATCCTCTTCTGCACTGATTTAGTAACTGAAGGGTCAGGCACTTTTTTGAAGTACAGCAATTGGCATGCGTGCCCACACATGTACAGTAGATACAAGGGCCATAGCAAAGCTTTGTTCCCTCTGCTGCAGCACAGTAGTGTTTCATTGACATCTAAACATTTCTCTCAGACTTCATTATGGCAGAATGTACAAGCTAATATATTGTTGTTGCTATCATGCTGCTCTCTGTCTGACCAATAATCAACTTGTGTTTAAATTTCGATTTTTATTTTTGAATTTAAAAACATTGCAGTGCCATTTCTTTCATATTCAGCAATAACCACAGAATGCAAACATCACTTTTGGTTTTCTGCTTGTTCAGTGTGAACCTCTGAATGAACTTCCATTAACACTGCGCCCCCTGCTGGATGTACAAGACATTACCACTAGTTTTCATAAATGCTTCTTGTGGACATTACTGTTCCTGTTGGCACAGCACACGTCACAGGCAGGGCTGTCATTACAGCCATGGATCAGCCAGCAATCAGTCAGGAATCAACCAGGTACCCGTTATGGTCCTGTCAGGCATGAGGCAGCCATTTAAAGTGGCTGTATCTGCACCAGCCTATCACTGAATTATTACTGTGGTAATTAAATGTTATTGATTATTATTGTTGTCATTAAACTATTACACCACCATGGCATTACTGAGCTGTAATACAAAGAGCTGCTGTTTTCTTTTATCCGATTTACGATTTATGAACTACACAACAAATACAGTTTAATCTGCCTTTCTGTCTGTCTCATTGTTCTGTGTTCAGATTAGCCAGTAGAGATTGTGGAGGTGACACAGAAGGAGAAGTCTGTCCTGCTGCCCTTTAAAATCAATGAAGAAGATGATGTTCCTCAAAACGTCAAAGTGGAGTGGAAACAGGTTGTGAGTCTACACCAGCTATAATAATACTTAACATTTGAAATGATGAAGCCACTTCAATACCTTGCCTTTCCAGAAAAACAGAAAGGGAAACGGGTGATCCACTTCACTCTCCTTTTTCTCTTACTCGCTCTCACACTCTGTTGTATTAACATTTGCAATTGATTAACAATAGATTATATCAATTCGCTAATTCAGTCTGATGCATAACAGAAATTAAATCTTTAGAAAAAGCCTACGTGTCTTCCCAGGAACAGGAAACACTGAAAAAAAATATACAAAACAGAAATAGAATTAAATTAAATTATTAATAAAAAAAAACTATTCTAAGTACAAAGATTTCGCTTGCAAAATTTTGAACACACCGGTCGATTTCTAGTTACCCAATTAAAGATAAATAAAGAAAAAACAACTATATGTGCTGTTAAAGATTTATCTGGGAACACAATATATGACCCTGAAAGAATAAACAACATTATTAGGGATTTCTATGAAACTTTATACTCACCACAAATAAGCCTGTCTAAAAATGAAATTGATCAGTTTTTTGAAAATGTAATGCTTCTGAAACTACTAGACAGTCAAGCAATGGCACTGGATCTGCCACTGACACCAGGTGAACTCCAGAAAGCCCTGATAAGTATGCCCAATAATAAGGCTCCATGTCCAGACAGCTAACCTGCAGAATTCTACAAATTCTGGACAATTCTGGCACCACCACAGAATGTTGCAGGAAATCAAGGAAAATGGCAGACTACCACCAAATATGAATTCTGCCAGGCAAAACCAGGCAAAGACCCTGTATTTCCCTCAAGGTATCGTCCCTTATTAATGCAGACCTTAAAATAATCTGCAAAGCTCTCTCAAAGAGATTAAAGAAGACAACCCCCGTTTTAATTCATCCAGACCAAACTGGTTTCATTAAATGTAGGCTCTACTTCCTGAGGAGGCTGAGGAAGTTTGGCATGAACGCCAACATCACCTCAGATTTCTGCAGGTGTGCAAGTGAGAGCTTGCTGACGAGCTGCATCACAGTTTGGTACGGAAGCTGCTCTGCCAGCAGCCGTAAATCACTACAAAGGTGGTGAAGGCAGCAGAGCACATCACTGGCATGAGGCTTCCTGCCATTCAAGACATTTATCTTCAACGATGCCTCCGTAAAGCACACAGCATCATCAAGGACCACATCCACCCAGCACATCAGCTGTTCTCCTTGTTACCATCTGGCAGACGTTATAGGAGTCTGTCTGCTCGGACTACAAGACTTAAAAACAGTTTCTACCATCAAGCCATACGACACCTCAACCACAACACTTAAACACACACTTTTACTTTTACTACATCTTATTAATATTTTGCTCTTTACTATTTTTTTTTCCTACTGTACTATACTGCTGAGTGACTGTCTTCTGCTCGTCAAATACATTTCATTGCAATGTTGACCCTGTGCTAACTTGCATATGACAAATAAAACTGAAAACACTCATCAACAAACACACGTAGATTAATTAATTTAATCGACTACTCAGTCAGTAAAAATACTGAAACCACAATATTGTCTCTTGATGCAGAAAAAGCATTTGACAGAGTTAACTGGCAATTTTTATTTGTAACTTTACAAAAATTTGGTTTTGAAATTTCTTTCATTAACTGGTTAAAAACATTGTATAACTCCCCAACAGCTTGTGTTAGAACAAACAATCAAATATCCTCCAGCTTCTGTCTCCTGAGGGGCACCAGGCAGGGATGCCCACTCTCCCCTTCACTGTTTGCTGTTTTTATCAAACCACTAGCAGCAGCAATTAGACAGGCTACAACAATTAAAGGCATAAAATGCAAGAACATGGAACATAAGATCAGTCTTTATGCAGATGATGTGTTGCTCTTTCTCCAAAACTCACAAACCAAGTTTCTGAGGTAATTACACTGATAAATAAACACTAATAAACTTTCAAGAGTTTCTGATTATTCCATTAACTGGTCAAAATCTATAGTTCTTCCAATTAATTGCTTCTTCCATAATTATTCTTCTACACCACTGCAATCTGGAAATATTAAATACTTAGATATTAATGTTTCTCCAAGGCCTGCAGATCTAACTAAATTAAACCATATCCCACTTCTAAAGACAGTAGAAGGAAATCTCTACCCATATCATGGGAAGGGTTGCCGCTATAAAAATGATGGTCTTGCCAAAAATCAATTATTTATTTTCAATGATCCCAAACAAACCATCACAAGATTGATTCAGATCTCTGAATTCGTTTCTAAATTCCTTTGGAAAGATAAACCCCCGCGTACCAGCTTAAAAACGCTACA
Source organism: Oreochromis mossambicus (assembly GCA_922035795.1). Lineage (NCBI taxonomy): Eukaryota > Metazoa > Chordata > Actinopteri > Cichliformes > Cichlidae > Oreochromis > Oreochromis mossambicus. Next base: position 10,138 of record CAKLIZ010002442.1, read on the forward strand.
AAGGACGAAGGATAAAGGAGGACCAGAACTGACTAACGTTCAACAATACTTCCCAGCCAACAGGCTTTAGTTCATCTCAGGGTGGTTAAAACATACCTTCTTAGATGAGCCCTGGCTAGATGTTCAACAGGCACTATGCAATAATCTAGAGATTTCAGACCTACCATTTATCAGTTCAAACATCAAACAACATGAATGCTTTAAAAGCATCAACATCAGCTCTTCTCTGAAAGCATGGTGGGAGTTTTTAAAAATAACGGAGTCTTTAATAATCCCATGCAAATGTACACCTATCTGGAACAACCCTGACATGTTACAAAACAAAAATGTGATTAATTTTCCAAATTCGAGTTTTAAAGGAATTAAATACTTAGAACATATATTAGAAGGAACAGACTTTATTCAGTTTGACAGACTAGTTATATAATATGGGATCAACAAGAAAAGATTTTTAGAATATCAACAAATTAAATCCATAGTAAAAAAAAGACATTTAATCCCAGTGAAGCTGAATTACAAACACCACCAAGTGTGGTACAATTTCTTACTCTTAAATTATTGTCTGAAATTATTGCCTAAAATATACAAAACACTTTTTTTTTTTTTTTTGAAGTGCACACTTGTAGTTTTTATAACAGTATTGCTGTAACTATTTAGGAATTTCAGCCATTTTTATACACAGTTTCCAGTTTTCAGAGGCAATGTGATACAAAACAACCTAAAGGCCTGGTGCCAGATCACTAGTGCTTACTGATGATATGACTGCTAATAGAAGTAGTTCTTCTCAGATTTATTCAAATGCTACAAAACTGACTGGATGGCTTTTTTGCATCCAGTCAGATACAAGATACAAAACCAAAAGTTGGCTAAGTCAGTCAGCTGAAGGTGGCTGCAGTGAAGGTCTGGCAGAGTGTCTCAAGGGAATACATGCAGCGGTTGGTGATGTCCACGGGTTCTAAACTTCAGGTAGTGACTGCAAAGAATGTTCACACCAGTAGTAAAAACAATCCTGATCTTTAAAATTATGTTAGCTTGTCAAATTACTTTTTTTTTTTTTTTTTGCCTCTCCCGTTTGGCTCTTTTGCCATCAGAATTATTGTCTAAAGGTGAAGAAAGATGCCCAACGGATTTACTTTACCAAATGGACCATCCCAGCCTTGCCGTAATGGTCTGATTGATTCACCTTTTATTGTTTATTTTATTTTCACTTGCTAAATACGGGACAGACTTGAATGAGGAAAAGAAAAGGGAGGAAGAAAGAGGGGAAAAGAACAGCGGGGATATGTATGTGTTATGAGAGTGTGAGTAATGTGAATGTCTAAGTTGTGAGATAAAATTGAGGCACAGGCAGCCAGAAGGGGACAGAGGGGGAGATGCCTCCCCTGTACCCTGGTGACACACCTTTACCCCAAGGCCCTACAAAACACTTTCTAAAATAGATGAATCAATATCCCTTCCTATTACTAAATGTGGAGCAAATTTATCAATCAACTTAGACCAAAACTCCTGTACCTCAATTTTAGACCCCAACTTAGACATCCACATTACTCATACTCTCATAACACATACACATAGGGCCTTGGGGGTGGGCACGTTATACGGCGTCCAGAGGACAGTTTGTATATCGAACCTAGCGTCTGGGGCTGGTGTTGACCTCTCAATTTTAAATGGATTTAGACATTGAGGGTTCTCGGGAGGCGCCGTGCTGACACCAGTGTTGGGGAGTACCTGAATACATGTACTGCCGTTACGTATTTAAAATACTAAATATGAGTAACTGTGTTCCGTTACAGTTACCGTTTAAAAAGGTGGTATTTAGAATACAGTTACTTTGTTGAAATAAATGGATTACACGGCGGTACTTTCCTGTTTCATGTTGTGGCGGGTCAGGACTGTTTGGGTTTTGTTTGACAGCTATGTTCTGTTGTTCCAGGTGGCAGCGTTATGGTTGCCATGGTTACAGGGTGAAGCTCTCGCTGCGACTGTGTGTTTCCTGGGTGAGAGAGCGCCTTTTTGTTGTTGTTGTCGTGCTAAGTTAATAGGCAGAATGCTACAGGTATAGCTCTAAAGAATGTAGCATCATGGGCAGTGTAGTCCGTGCTGCAGGGAGAATGGACTACCATACCCATTATGGGCCTGTAGGCTCGTCACTGCAGCCCCCTCTGGCTTCTGCACTGTGGTTGCTGGGTGACCCCACGTCTGGGGCTTTCCTCAGCTCTTTCCAGGAGGGTGGCGTGGATGCCTCTCCCGTGGTCCTTCTTGGGCTTTCGCACTCTGGGGGGCCTCTGGATGTCCGGGCTCCTCCTTGCCCACTTCATGCTCTTGGGGGGGGGGGGGGGGGGGGCTATGGGTCCCCACACCCTGTAGCAGATCGTTACATGGAGAAACCTTTTGAACTAAAGCGCGCTCACGCACACAGGTGTACCCACGGGTGTTCACAGACACAAACTATATCTTCCTTGGCTGCCACTTAAAGCATATTGTGCGCTGTCAGTTCTGCGTGCTGCTCAGTTACATTCAATATTTAGTATTTATAGGGAGTGCAGAATTATTAGGCAAGTTGTATTTTTGAGGAATAATTTTATTATTGAACAACAACCATGTTCTCAATGAACCCAAAAAACTCATTAATATCAAAGCTGAATGTTTTTGGAAGTAGTTTTTAGTTTGTTTTTAGTTTTAGCTATTTTAGGGGGATATCTGTGTGTGCAGGTGACTATTACTGTGCATAATTATTAGGCAACTTAACAAAAAACAAATATATACCCATTTCAATTATTTATTTTTACCAGTGAAACCAATATAACATCTCCACATTCACAAATATACATTTCTGACATTCAAAAACAAAACAAAAACAAATCAGCGACCAATATAGCCACCTTTCTTTGCAAGGACACTCAAAAGCCTGCCATCCATGGATTCTGTCAGTGTTTTGATCTGTTCACCATCAACATTGCGTGCAGCAGCAACCACAGCCTCCCAGACACTGTTCAGAGAGGTGTACTGTTTTCCCTCCTTGTAAATCTCACATTTGATGATGGACCACAGGTTCTCAATGGGGTTCAGATCAGGTGAACAAGGAGGCCATGTCATTAGTTTTTCTTCTTTTATACCCTTTCTTGCCAGCCACGCTGTGGAGTACTTGGACGCGTGTGATGGAGCATTGTCCTGCATGAAAATCATGTTTTTCTTGAAGGATGCAGACTTCTTCCTGTACCACTGCTTGAAGAAGGTGTCTTCCAGAAACTGGCAGTAGGACTGGGAGTTGAGCTTGACTCCATCCTCAACCCGAAAAGGCCCCACAAGCTCATCTTTGATGATACCAGCCCAAACCAGTACTCCACCTCCACCTTGCTGGCGTCTGAGTGGGACTGGAGCTCTCTGCCCTTTACCAATCCAGCCACGGGCCCATCCATCTGGCCCATCAAGACTCACTCTCATTTCATCAGTCCATGAAACCTTAGAAAAATCAGTCTTGAGATATTTCTTGGCCCAGTCTTGACGTTTCAGCTTGTGTGTCTTGTTTTAGTAGATCTCGGGTTTATAATAGCAGCACCATTAATGAGACTGGGACAGCTGTCTTAACGTGGCGACTTCCTTTATTGCCAAGCTGCAACAACTAACATACACGGCACAACCACCAGAGGGTGCTGCATGAACCATTGAATTAGTCCTTACCATAACATCCCCCCTACTGAGTACATTATAAGCTATAATGTTTTCTGTAATATTCCACTTTTATGTCAATACTGAAATTACTGCAACTTAACTTGTAGCTGGATACTCCAAGGCTGTTACATTAACTCAAATCTGTAACAAACATTTATTGCCTTTACTTATAACTATTATTTTATTTAACTGTGTGAACTTATTCTAACTATGAAGGTGGGGTAGACAACCCAGTCCTTCAACTGAGTGAGGGGATTATTCTGCCCCGGGCTGGTCACTCAGGTGCTCGAGAGTACCTTCTACCTAAATCAAAGTCCTTAAGGTACCTCGGTGGGTTTCTGTCTCTTGTAGGATATCTTCTTTCAGTAGTCTGGTTACTTGGTGGTATAAGAGACTGCTGAGCCTGGTTTGGAACAGGGCTGCTGCTGTTTTCTGGCAGGACAGGGATTTGTTGTTCAGTTGGTTCAGTCTTGGTCCCTTTTAGTGTGATGAGATGGCCCCGGTTTCGACATAGAAGCCCCCTCGGGGTCTCAACAAGGTAAGACCGTGGTGTATCTGCTCTGCCTGATATAGTCCCATTTGTTTTCATGTCCATGATCCAAACTTGATCTCCTGGGTGTAGTCCAGTCAGGTCTTGTGCTCTGTGTCTGTTATTGAACCATTTCCACTGTTTTTCTCTCTCCTTTTCTTCTCTTTCTCTCAGTTTGGTGATGTTTGTCCAGCCTGGGTTGAGGCAGGATGGAAGTATGGGAACTGTGGTACGCAGTTTCCTTCCCATCAGAAGCTCTGCAGGGCTATGTCCATTGGCAAGTGGTGTGGCGCGATATGCCATAAGAGCGAGATATGGGTCTCCTTCTTTCTGTAGAAGGCTCTTTACCGTTCTCACTGCTCTTTCAGCCTCACCATTGCTCTGAGGGAATCTCGGGCTGGAAGTGGTGTGGGCAAAGCCCCACTCTGAAGCAAACTTTTGGAAGTGTTCTGAGGAGAATTGTGGGCCATTATCCGACCTTAACTCTGTTGGTATGCCGTGGCGTGCGAATATGGACTTTAAGTGGTCAATCACTGCTGCTGATGTGGTAGAGGACAGCTTAGTTATTTCTATGTATCGTGAGAAATAGTCCACTACAACCAAATACTGGCTGTTACTCCACTCAAAAAGATCAGTACCAACTAACTCCCACGGCCGTGTAGGAAACTCAGTTGGCATGAGTGTTTCTCTGGGTTGCTGTCTCACCTTTGCACATGTCTCACATTCCGCTACCAGCTGTTGTAGTTGAGAGCTCAGTCCTGGCCACCATACCGACTGCTTGGCTCGCTCCCTGGACTTTACAATGCCCTGGTGACCTGTGTGCAGTCGTGTCAAGACATCTTTTTGTAATATCTTTGGAATAACTATACGCATACCTTTTAGGAGAAGTTCATTTTCAACAGTCAGGTCCCCTGCATGCTGGTGGTATGGGAAACATGGACCTGGTATTTTGAGTTTGTCCGGCCAGCCGTTCTTGCAGTAGAGTTTAATTTGTTTCAGTGTTTCGTCTTTGTCTTGCTGCTCTCTTATTTGTTGTAGTCTCTCCTCTGTTGCAGGAAGGCCTGTAATCACCTGATGTGCATACAGGTCCATTTCGGCTCTTAATGTCTCGTCACAAACCATCCTTTCTGGTGCTCTGGACAGCACGTCTGCAATTGCTATGTGTTTGCCCGGGACATGTGAGATGGAGAAAGAGTATCTCATTAATCTCATTCTCAGTCTTTGTACTCGTGGTGGCAGTTCGTCTAAGTTCTTGGAGCCCAAAAGTGGTACTAAAGGCTTGTGATCTGTCTCAACATGGAACTCAATGCCTATAAGAAAATCAGAGAATCGCTCACATGCCCAGGTTATGGCTAACGCTTCCTTCTCTATTTGAGCATACCTTTGTTCTGTGGGGGTTAATGCTCTTGAAGCGAAGGCCACTGGCTTGGTTGTGTCATCCTCTTGTTTCTGAAGTAGCACCGCTCCCAATCCATAGGAGGATGCATCAGCTGATACTGTTGTTTGTGCTTTGGGGCTGTAGAGTGCCAAGTTTGGTGGTTTACTCAGTTCTGCCTTAATGTTGTCAAACGCAGTTTGTTGAGCCTCACTCCAACACCACATGTTTTTGGTACTGAGTAGTTCTCTCAGTGGCTGTGTTTTCTCTGCTAAGTGGGGAAGGTACTTGCCTAGATGATTAACCATTCCTAGGAATCGTCTCACTCCACCCACATCGGTGGGTGCCTCCATGTTGCTGACCGCTTTCACTTTTTCTGGGTCTGCTTTGACTCCTGTAGTGTCAATGATCTGTCCGAGGAACTTGATTGAGGTCTTTGCAAACTCACATTTCTCACTTTTCAATGTCACCCCTGCTTTTGTGAGCCGTTCAAGGACTGCGACCAGTCTCTTGTCGTGCTGGGCCTGTGTGTCAGCATAAACCAGAATGTCATCCATTTGGCAGACAACTCCGTCCAGCCCCTCCAAAAGCTGAGACATTCGTTTTTGAAAATGCTCAGGGGCTGAGGATATGCCGAAACAGAGTCTATTGAAACAGTACCTTCCGAATGGTGTGATGAAGGTTGTGAGAAGAGCTGACTGTTTGGACAAAGGTATTTGCCAGAACCCTGAGTTAGCATCGAGTTTTGAGAACAACTTTGCGCCCTCTAGCTGTCCTAGGGTGTGCTCAACTGATGGCAACATGTGTCTTTCTCTTTTCACAGAATTGTTCAGTTTGGTCAAGTCCACACACACACGCACTTCATCTCTGTTTGGTTTAGGTACTGGAACCATTCCTGCACACCAGTCAGTAGGTTGCTCTACTCTGGAGATTACCCCTAACTCTTCCATACGAGCAAGCTCTCTTTTGACTTTGGGCAACAGGGGAAGCGGGACCCTTCTTGGGGTTGACAGGGCAAATGGCTTAGCGTCTGCTTTAAGCTCAATTTTGTATTCCCCCTCCATTCGCCCTAACCCACTGAATAGTTTTGGAAACTGCTGCTTTACTGCCTCTACTGAAGTGAGTGACACTGCATCTACTCTGGCCACTAACCCAAGTGCTACACTTGCTGGGCGGCTAAGTAACCCTTGCGTCAGGTCTGCTACTACATACACAGGCTGTACTGTAGTTTTGCTTGGAGTGCTCAGGTTAGCAGTAAATTTCCCTCTAACTGCTAGTGGAGACATTCCTGCCCCATACAGTTTCAGATCTGTGGGTTGCAGCTGTGGTTTTTGTGCCAGAGTGTTGTACTCTTTTTCAGGCAAGACGGTTACGTCCGCTCCTGTGTCAATTTTGAGCCAGCAGTCCACATTGTTAACTTTTATTTTAGTCAACCACGCATCCTCAGTTCTCTCTGAGGCTACTGTTCCCAAAAATGCTACCTCCCTTTCTTCACTGTCACCACCTGCTGCACGTATTTCTCCCACTGCCCCAGACCTGCACACTCTTGCATAGTGACCTTTCTTTTTACACTGATTGCAGAGTACTTCTTTGGCTGGGCACAGGTTCTTGCTGTGAAAGGGTGTCTTTCCACATCGGTTGCATTGGCTTTTCACATTCCTCTCTGTGTTTTGTGGCACAGTCTTTCTTGGTTTGAAGTGTTTTACTTTTGCTTTAATGACGTCCACATTACAAGGATTTTCCTGCTTGAAGTTGTTTTTAAGAAGATCCTGCTGCTTCTTAACAAGCTCACTTTGGCGAATCCGTATCACTGCTTTTTCTAATGTGAGCTCTGCGTCCATTTGCAGTTGCTCCGAGAGCCTCTTGTCTCTTATTCCGACAACGAGTCTGTCTCTAATCATTTCACTGTGCAGTGCCCCGTAGCCACAATGCTTTCGTTACACGGGCATTTTGCCGTAACACGGGCAGAAATATTGCCGTTCAGTGCCTCCCACAGCGAGATTTGATCGATTAAGAGGGAAAGCAAGATCGAAACAGCCACGAAAAGTCACGCATTCCTTTTCATTCAGTTTCTCATTATTTTAATATCCTATGATATAAGCGCATATGACATCTGTAATTTGATATATTTCGTCATATTTTCACAGAACGTTATTCCACGGTTTACTAACGGGTATTTCTGAATTTGTGTGACTGGTTAACTTACCTTTGTACAGACGACGGTCTTATGTTCTACTCGGAACATCTCAAGGTCCTATACCCATCCCTCAGTAAACTGGACCTGGGCTTGTTGCAGGGATCTGAAGTTACTAAACATTTTGTGAGTGTATGCACTACAACTTAGGACCATGCAATTATAAATATGAGCGTGATGAATGTTGGGCAGCACGCTAATGTCTTTAGTCCACTCTGTATGCTCGTATGCGTCTGACTCTTTCACTCCTTTGATTTTTTCCTCGTACCTTTTTTTTGCCTTTTCGTCAAGTCTGCCTTTATACGGACCTGCCGTGTTCTCCGTCGTTTTGTACATAACTATTTTTGGGGCAAATAAAATGCAAAAAGGCAGAATTAATAGTTTACTGGTGCTGGAAATGCTGGCGCTTGATGCAGTGTTTTGATTTTGCTGCCACTCGTACCTACAATGCAACGTGCGCAAGTCACGTGGTCTGTCGATCTCTATAGATCCAACCTCCAATGAAACATGAAAGGTACCTCTCCAGCTCCCCTACTTCTGACAATCCTGACCCCATACATCCAAAGAAGTCATCTTCATCAGATAGGCTGCTGTTTGTGCTGGCCTCATCCACCTCTGTGTCTAGGTGATGTTTGATGAAGTTGAGACCTGTGGAAAGATGTATGGTTTTCAAATGAATTAGGTCTGGGCATCATAGTGCTGTATAGACTGCCAAGCTGCTGATGTTTGGAATTAAAATTTTATCACACTGGAGATGGTTTTTTTTACTAACTCTGACTGGAGACTGGAGCTGCGATGTAGCCTCTAATCTCTCCATGGCTGTCCTGAGAATGCAAACACCTCAGTCTGCGTGGCTGCAAAAAGATGAAACGCCCTTCCAACCACAGGGGAGGGAGATGGATGAAGCTAGCCTCCTAACACAGGCTGTTTAAACTAAACAAGCTGCTGTTTCACATAATAAACTCTGTCAACTGCAGTATTGCCTACTGATTTAACAGTTAAAGCAGTAGAGATGAGCTGTGTTTACGTTAGCCAGGCTAGCTGTTAGCTTATAGCTCACGCTAGCTAACCAGCGAGCAGTTAAATTTCCCTCGGGATGAATAAAATATTATTAATCAATCAATCAAAAGGATAAAAAAAACAAAAACATAAAATCCTAGTAGTAGTTATATTTTCTTTTTACTGTAAAAACCCCAAACATGTTTAGTAATTTTTTTTCATAACTTGAAATTTAAATATAAATTGTGATTTCTAAAACTTATGCACACATTTTGTAAAGAATAAAGTTATATACAACTACTGCATCAGCTCCTGAGTTTTCGAAGGTGTAAAGACCTTCAGCAATGCATTCTGGGTACTCAGCACCATGTTGTTCATGCACAACTAGAAGAAAGACAGAAGCCAACAGGTAGTAAAGAGGAAAACACAGCAACAAATGCTGAAAACATGTGAAAGATCAATGAGCAGATCAGCAGCATGACAGGACACAGAGAAGCTGAACACCGAGGCAGAGGAGCGTTATCAGCAGGGCTGATCTACGTGAACACAGAATGATCACTTTTACCGACATCTCCCCCAAACCTGTGTGTACTGATGTAACATAGTTAAATAAGGTTCAAGTTAAATCCCGCTAAATGGGACATTTGGTGGGGCTAAATGGCACCACCTATTGTTGCAAATGTCACCCTACAATAACTACAAAGGGCAAGCAATTCTGGGTAATCCTTAGAGTAATGGAGGATTCCCGTAGAGATAACAAATGTGCAAATATCGTAGACAAAATTCATGTTACTGGCTGTAACAGTAATAGAAGTTGACCCGGCTATTTTTGGTTACATATTATTTGCTGTGGGTTATTTCTGCCATTCTTATGTTGGGTTAAATGGTTGTTTATGTGAGACTTCTTTACCAGTGAAAAGACCCGGGAGTATAATTAGCTAACTTTGATGCCATCGTTTCACACGGGACGCACGCTGATTGTCCACAAGAATTAAAACCGTTCTACTTGTTGCCCTTTGTCCTGAATGCAGATGCTGAATAAAAAGAGGCTGTTGCTACAAAATTGACCCGACCCTGTTCGTTCATTTAAAGGCCTGAGAAGACATAACCCAGAGGTCACACTGAGCTCTGACACATCAAACAGGTTAAAGTGATGAATGTGTTCAAGCTCAGATTCAGACCTGTGAGCCTCAGACATTCTCAGACACTCAGCCAAGGATCTGTGATCCACACACACATTCCTGCATCTCCTGCCTGTAACAACACTCTGTTTACTTTCATATTTAATGCTGTACTGTAATATTGGTGCATACACATAAATGAGGTACAAGCTTTGTTCTTGGTGTTTAATATTCTGCTGTAGTGATGTCTGTGTATGTCCTGCCTGTAGCTGCATCAGAGTGAATCTGAACATTAAAGTCATTCTGATATTTTTGTGTATTTTATGAGTTTCATTCCAAGACTTCGTGTTGTGGTGCGGGACTGTGTCTCTGAAGCAGCACAGAGAAAGTCCGCTGGAGGCCTTGCTGCACTGAAGCTGAAGAACAGCCCCACTTTGATGAATCTGGGAGTCACCCATGGCAGAGCTGACTGCCAGCAAGTGCTGATCTTACCTCCACAGAGAAGAAAGAACAAAGAAGACGTGAAAATAAGACATAAAACATGAAGGAAAGAAACATCTGGGCCTCCATCTAAACTACAAACCTGCTGCTTTTCTGTCTGCAGACAAAAATCAAACAGTCTCTGCAACGTTCACTTTCATTCAGCCAATCAGGTTTGGCTTTACAAAGACAAAAGCAAGATGGATAAAAGTAGAAAAAGTAGAGTTTAGATCTCGATGAGTGCCACATGCAGTAACTGAACAAACGTGGTGATGTCACAGAAGTCACATTAGAGCATGCTGAACACAAAATAAAGTGTCCATGACATCTACCTGTATGTTCTCTGTCTATGGAGGACTGGTATTTAAAAAGCTGGATTAAAAAAGTCTGACCAGACAGATCTCGCTCTAATATTAAATTCAATGAAAAACTGCTAATCAGGTGTTTGCAGTCTGTGTGAAAAACTTTCACGGCAGTAGGTTAGCATATATAAGTAGTTGGTGTGTGGCCCTAGTCTGATTATCACCAGATGTGCTCTCTGCCGAGGCAGCATCCCCCCAGAGAGACCCCAAATTACCAGCACTCACTCCAGATGACTGTGTTACATTTCACTGAGTACAGTAAGGCTGATTGACTTCTTGTTAAAGAGCTTCTGCCATCAGATGTAATGAAATCAGATCCATGTTATTGTCGTTTTTACTTTGTCTGCACTAAATTAGTTATTTTGGCCTCATTTTCACAAAAAAGAAACATGAGGATCTGAAACTGCTGCAGGAACTGTTGATCAGAAACCTCTGAACAGTTTCAAACTCAGTCACAACAGTAAAGACGACCACTCTTTAATAAGTCCTGGATTTAGACACATCTACACTGTAGAAGTGCTGAAAGTTCACTGTGACAGTTTAGATGGAGACTTGTCTGCAGTAAAAACTACTCTGTTATGTATTTGAACCAAAATAATTTGGTTAGACTGAGACAAATATATATTTAAGTGGGATTTCTGTTCAAGCAAAGATAAAATGACTCGATTTGTCACAGATGTTGTGGAATGATGTCACATGCTACCTCTCAATCAGCTGATGCTTCAACAAACAGCAGCTAAATGTAAACAGCACCAACAGGAGCCTCAGAGTGGAGGCAAAATGAAGAGTATAAAAAATAAAGCAAATTGAAACAGCTGAGCTAAACTCATCAGAGTAACACAGCAGCATACTCATACAGAGAGCACACAGGATACCCGATGTGATGAAAGGGAAGCTGAAAGCGTCTCACACAGTCAGTCAGCATCCAGACAGCATGAAGGCTGCAGCTGCCTCTCTCCTCCTGCTCGGTGAGTCCCACCTTCATTCTTTCACTCTCACTGCAGCAGAGTCTGACCTTTGACCTCTGACTGTCACATCGTCCTGTTTATAGCAGCTGCTCAATCCAAATATGTGATTCAGAGCGAGTCAGTCATCATAAAGGATGTAATGTCAGAGTTTATGTGGATAACATGACCCAGTCTGTGTGGGAGTATTTCATCATGACAGGACGAGGACACTGTGTCACACTCAGTGACCATCATTTACATCCTGTCACTTCCTAAAGGTAGAACATCTGTGATTGTTGCTTTTGGACTGCACCGACTCTTTTTCATAGTTCTGAAGGTAGTACTCCTGTTTGTTTGTATGTGCACACAGGAACTGGGCCCATTGTTTTACTCTGAGCTGTCTGTAGATGTTTGTGTCCACAGAACAGCTGTCTGCTGTGATGCTTCTCAGGA
>CAKLIZ010002443.1:0-12985 GCA_922035795.1 Oreochromis mossambicus
ACATAATGCTTTCCCTAGCCCCTTACCCTAACCCTAACCATCAAAAAATGAATGCCTAACCCTGACCCTTACCCTAAACCTAACCATAACCTAATTGTAACCCTGACACTAAAACCACATTTTGAGTGTGAAAATTGCTTTCAACCCCAAGGGGACCTGGATTTTGGTCCCCATTGTGCAGAAAGTCCCCACCAGTATAGTAAATGTCAGATTTTGGTCCCCACCAGGATAGTACGAACCCGTAAACACACACACACACACACACACACACACACACACACACACACACACACCATGACGGAGCTAAGATCCTGTGGGACTTCCAGATACAGACGGACAAAATGGTGGTGGCTAACCAACCGGACATAGTGGTGGTAGACAAACAGACGAAGACGGCCGTAGTGATCGATGTAGCGGTTCTCAGTGACAGCAACATCAGGAAGAAGGAACACGAGAAGCTGGAGAAATACCAAGGGCTCAGAGAAGAGCTGGAGAGGATGTGGAGGGTGAAGGTAACGGTGGTCCCCGTGGTAATCGGAGCACTAAGTGCAGTGACTCCCAAACCAGGCGAGTGGCTCCAGCAGATCCCGGGAACAACATCGGAGATCTCTGTCCAGGAGAGCGCAGTCCTGGGAACAGCTAAGATACTGCAGGACCCTCAAGCTCCCAGGCCTCTGGTAGAGGACCCGAGCTTGGAGGATAGACCACCTGCAGGGGCGAGAGGGGATTTTTATACATATAAAAATTCAGCCAGGTTAGTGCTAGATTGGAGAAGTTAGTGGGAAGCTCTGTTCTACTGTAATTGGCTGTGCATTTAAAAGTCACACAGCAGTTTAATGGGTAAGTTGCAGAACTGAACATTCATACTGAATGAAAGCACCCAAGTTGTTTTGACTCAATAAATATTGCTAGTCTTCCAATGTCTGTCAAGCATCTGTTTACTCAGATACAGACAATAACATAATGCTCAATCGCACCATATTGATTTAACGGTTGCTTTTTTTCTTCCTCCCTTTTGGTACTTCAGCATGCTTAACTGTATATCATCTAATCAGTTTTATATGGGCTCTCAGGTTGCTTATAAAAATGCTGTTCATAGCTCGAGCTGAGAAGACAGTAACCTAAAGGGTAAATGTAGCGTGTAAATAGTACACATGGCCTTTAAAACAATGTTAAGGTGAGAAGGGTGGTACTTCTCAAGGCCAAGAGAGTAAAGGTTACACACCTCTCTGTTGGCAGAATCCTCATAATTCTGTCAGTCCCTCAACATGCGGCTCTCCCAGTGGCAAAGCACCCCCCCCCCACCCCCCACACACACACCCAAAAGGTTTGGGGAAGTGCTGCATCTGACCTTTTCTGATCTACTCAGATATGGATGTGTGTATGTTGTGTGTTGGTAATTTAGATTGTTGGCTGTGGGTCAGAAGTTTTAAGAGTGAAGGGCCCTCTAAGGTGAGATTTTGTTGCCATTGTTTTGTTATATCAACACTCTGCTTCAATTATCAGCAACTACTGCCTGACCTTGCTACATGCGATGTACTGAAGAAGATTTTACATGATAGATTCACATTACATTACATTTACATTACATCACAAAGTAAAGACCTAAAATCAGAAATACCATGGCACTTGGTAGTATTTCTTTTCCTGACACTTGTAGTCTTAAAGTGGTCGGTGATAGCGTCTACTGTGCAAGTGAGGATGCTTTTATGCTTCCAGAAACTGTGTGTCCAGAACCAGCTTGTAGTAGTCAAGTGTCACATGAGACAGTTATATTCTAAAGTTCTCAGTTTTCCCAGAGCTATAGAAATCCAAATCCATATATGGATTAAATGTTTACTGAAATAAAATGCTTACTGGAAGTCTGAATATGTGACCTTCTGCCATTTCAAACATTCCCATAAGAGAGGGTTCAATAGTTAATCATTAGGGGCACTGAAAACATTTAATACCAATTTGCTAGAAGAATTTTGGAGTCGTAAATATAAATATGATGAAAAATCATGATGCTATGTATTTTCTTTGATGGGTTGGCTGTAGTTTAGTAGGTAGAGGAGGTCGTAGAAACGTAGAAAAAGTGCTTGGGTGAATAAGGCAAGTTATATAAATCATTCTGAGTGATCAGAGTAGAAAAGTGCTATGAAAGAACCAGTGCATAACCATTTTACTTAAAGGGCAGAATAGTCATTGGATACAGTGACACAAGCTTGTGAGCATGAATGGTTATCCGGCTCTGTATTAACCCTGTGATGGATGGTGACCTCTCAGGGGTGTAGAGACGTTTCTAAGGCTTTGAGGCTCCACTGAACCATGGTGAGGGCCATTATACACAAATGGCAAAAACATAGAAAGTGGTGAAGCTTCCCAGGAGTGCCTGGAGTTACTCAGAGTACTGCAACGACTCATCCAAGAGATCACAAAAGACTGAACTGCAGGCCTCATTTGCCAAAACAAACTGGCCAAAAATGGCCCACATGGCAGAGTTCCAAGATGAAAACCACTGTTGAGCCAAAGGAACATAAAGGCTCATCTCAGTTTTGCCATAAAACATGTTGATGATCCCGAGACTTTTGGGAGAATACTCTGTGGACTGATAGGACAAAAGTTGATCTTTTGGGAAGGTGTGTGTCCTGTTACATTTGGGGTAGAAGTAACACCACATTTCAGAGAAGGAACATCATACCAACGGTAAAATATGGTAGCAGAAGTGTGATGGTCTGATGCTGTTTTGCTGCCTCAGGACCTGACTTGGTGTAGTAAATGGAACCATGAATTCTGCTATATAACAAAAAATCCTGAAGGTGAATGTTTGGCAATCTGTTTGTGAGCTCAAGCTGAAGCGCACTTCGGTTCTGTAGCAGGACAATGATCCAAAACACATTAGGAAGTCCAACTCTAAATTCAATTCAATTCAATTTTATTTATATAGCGCCAAATCACAAGAACAGTCGCCTCAAGGCGCTTTATATAGTACAGTAGACCCTACAATAATACATACAGAGAAAAACACAACAATACATATGACCCCCTATGAGCAAGCACTTTGGCGACAGTGGGAAGGAAAAACTCCCTTTTAACAGGAAGAAACCTCCGGCAGAACCAGGCTCAGGGAGGGGCGGGGCCATCTGCTGTGACCGGTTGGGGTGAGAGAAGGAAAACAGGATAAAGACATGCTGTGGAAGAGAGACAGAGATTAATAACAAGTATGATGCGGCAGCACGGTGGCACGGTGGTTAGCACTGTTGCCGCACAGCAAGAAGGTCCTGAGTTCAATTCCACCATCAGGCCGGGGTCTTTCTGTGTGGAGTTTGCATGTTCTCCCCGTGTTTGCGTGGGTTCCCTCCGGGTACTCCAGCTTCCTCCCACCGTCCAAAGACATGCAGTTTGAGGGGATAGGTTAATTGGATAATCCAAATTGTCACTAGGTGTGAATGTGAGCGTGAATGGTTGTCTGTCCCTGTGTGTTAGCCCTGCGACAGACTGGCGACCTGTCCAGGGTGTACCCCGCCTCTCGCCCTATGACAGCTGGGATAGGCTCCAGCGCCCCCCCGCGACCCTGAAAAGGATAAGCGGAAGCGAATGGATGGATGATTCAATGCAGAGAGGTCTATTAACACATAGTGAGTGAGAAAGGTGACTGGAAAGGAAAAACTCAATGCATCATAAGATGAGATGAGACGAGACTTTATTGATCCCACGACGGGGAAATTTTTGCGTTACCTCAGCTCAGGTACAGATATCAGAAGGAAAATACAAAAAATACAAATAAGTACAAACAATGAAAAATGAGTAAGATAATATACTATATACAATGGTAGCATACACAGTATGTGATTATGGATATGGTTGTGGAAATATGCAAGACATAAACTATATAGCTTAACATAACTATTGTACCACTACTATTCCTATGTATAGACATGTACACACGCACGTACACACTAAATATACATATGTATGCATATACATACATATATACCTGCACACGTCCATTATGCATGAAGTGGTGACCATGGATGTTCACAGTGTCCAGTGGCTTATGACATTGTGATTGAGGAGTTATAGAGTCTAACTGCTGTTGAGATGAATGATCTGCGAAAGCGCTCTTTCCTGCAGCGAGGGTGTTTCAGTCTCTGACTAAAGGAGCTGCTCAGCATCACAGTGGGTGATGTGGGTTGTTCATGATGGATGTCAGCTTTACTAACATCCTCCTCTCGCCAACCACCTCCACAGACTCTAGAGGACATCCCAGCACGGAGCTAGACCTCCTCACAAGTTTGCCAATCCTGCTCCTGTCCCTGTCCGTGCATCCACTCCCCCAGCAGGCCACTGCATAGAAAAGGGCAGATGCTACCACAGTGTCATAGAATTTACTTAATAGAGTCCTGCAGACTCTGAATGACCTCAGTCTCCTCAGCAGGTGGAGTCGACTCTGGCCCTTCTTATACAGGATGTCTGTATTTGTAGTCCAGTCCAGTTTATTGTTGAGGTGAACACCCAGGTACTTATAAGAGTCCACTATCTCAATGTCTTTTATTGGATGTTCACCAGTGTTGTAGGGGGTGACTTCCTCCTGAAGTCTATGACCATCTCCTTTGTCTTGCCGACGTTGATTTGGAGCGTGTTAGTCTCACACCAGCCAACAAAGTCACTTATGACCCCCTGTATTCCTGATCATTCCCGTCTGATACGCATCCAATGATGGCTGTATCATCTGAGAACTTCTGTAGATGGCACTCGTCCGAATTATAACAGAAGTCTGAAGTGTAAAGGCTGAACAGGAAAGGTGAGAGAACCGTGCCCTGTGGTGCCCCCGTGCAGCAGATTACCACCTCGGACACACAGTCATGGAGCCTCACATACTGTGGCCTGTTGGTAAGGTAGTCGATGGTTCATGCAGTCAGCTGTTTGCCTACTCCGGCTCCCTCCAGCTTCCCTCTCAGTAGTGAAGGCTGGATGGTGTTGAAAGCACTGGAGAAGTCAAAAAACATGATCCTCACAGTGCTCCCTGCCTGCTCTAGGTGAGAGAGGGATCGGTGTAACAGGTAGATGACAGCGTCATCCACCCCGATTCCAGAACGGTAGGCAAACTGCAGGGGGTCCATCGCTGAGGCCAACAGTGTGCGAAGGTGGTGCAGGATGAGCCTTTCCATGGTCTTCATCAGATGAGAAGTCAAGGCCACAGGCCTAAAAGTGGTTGGGGTCCTTGGGGTGTGCGATTTTTGGCACCGGAACCACACAGGAAGTTTTCCACAGTTCAGGAACCCTCTCCAGGCTCAGGCTCAGGTTAAAGATGTACAGGGCCACCTGACAGAGCTGGTCTGCACAGTCCCTGAGGAGTCTGGAGCAGATTTCATCCGGACCTGCTGCCTTCCTTGCCTTCGTCCTCTTGAGCTGACTTCTCACCTGATTAGCTGTGAAGTAAATGTGAGGCTGGGCTGGAATGGGGGGTGGGGCTGGCTCTGTTGTGGGTAGATGTGTGGATAGGGGTGAAGCAGGGTTGTGGTGAGAGGAGAGCTCAGGTGACAATGGCATTGCACTCGGGGGGGCAACTGGAGGGGGGTTGATGGAACCTGGGGGGTGGGAGAGGAGATAAGTGGGCCATTGTCAGATCTGTTGAAAAACAGATTCAGGTCGTTAGCCCACCCCCGGCCAGCAGACACTGTGGCTCCTCCATTGTCCAGGAAGTGTGCAGAGATTGTTTTCATGTTCCTCCAGACTTCTCTGACATTTTTCTGTTGGAGCTGGTTTTCCATCTTCCTCCTGAAGCGCTCCTTGCCACCTCAGATCTTGTATTTAAGATCCTTTTGGACTTTCTTCAGT
The DNA here is from genome assembly GCA_922035795.1 of Oreochromis mossambicus. Taxonomy (NCBI): domain Eukaryota; kingdom Metazoa; phylum Chordata; class Actinopteri; order Cichliformes; family Cichlidae; genus Oreochromis; species Oreochromis mossambicus. Next base: position 5,824 of record CAKLIZ010002443.1, read on the forward strand.
TCCTCCTTGTCTCCAGACCAGAAAGCCCTCTTCTTCTTGTTCAGCAGGGCCTTCAGTTCTGGGGTCACCCACAGTTTATTGTTTGAGAAACACTGTACCTTCTTGGTAGTGTCCAGAGTGGTAAAATATTTTACTGCTATTATTTGCTGCTATTTTTATAATCATCATTATCATTTCATTATTAAGAGTGATGTTGCATGCAGATGCATTCAGATGTTCAAATATATTGGTATTATATTAGTTTTTATTACAGGTCCAGTAAGAACCACTTTAAACTGTTGAGTTGAATCTATAACCCGAAATGCTTTTGAATCTATAATCTTAAAAGTTTATGGGCAGACGGCATGGTGAAAGAAAAGGCCCCACGTAGAGTAACTCTGTGCCAAAATGAGACAGGAAACACTTCTGCAAGGCATGCTTCTGCAGAAGTGAAACCGAAAGCAGAGTCTGAGTGCAAGCCAAGAGTAGGGTGTTTTATTATGCATTAATATCTTTGATTTAGCTTTGATTAAGCTTTAAGTAGTTGTATTGGATTGAAACATTTGTTTTATATATTTTATATATAAGTCAAGATCATTACACACAGGATGGCCTTAGCCTGGTTGCCTAAGTTGAGGTCAACTAAGGTTCAGAGAGCATACGCAAACTCTGCACGCACAGACAGACGAGACATACACACACATAGTTTCAGTTGTGCTGGCCTTCTGTCTAGTGGAAAGGTTACAAGGTCTGGCTGGGGAGCTGAGAGGTGAAACAAAGGGCAGCAGAAGCTGACACATACACACACATATTAGATAGACTCGTTTATATAGGTAAGAGTTTAATTATGTTTTGCTTGCGACTGCAAAGTCGGGGTGCGTACGTGTTAGTCTGTTCCAGGAAGTACACCAGATGTCCCAGAGATAAGCGACAGCGAAGACGAGCTGAGGGGAAGCACCGAGCCAAAGACAATGTTCTTTTTTAAAACTATGTTAAAAGTTGTTGACAGAACATTTGTGGTTTTGGATTGACGTATGCTGTATTGTGTCTGAGAGGGGGGGGGAGCAGTATCACCCCCAACCCTATAAAACCTTTGTCTGACTATTGTAAGGTAGTTCAACGCTGATTGGGCTGTTGGACTCCGCATGTGTAATTCATTAAAATGCCGTCTAATTGCACACGGCCGGATCAGTGGTGGTTATTTTGAATTCCTCCTCAATATTTGAACCCTAACAGTAGGCACAGTGTTCTCAACACAGAAATTAATGTAGTCCGTGGTGCAGTGGGTGAGGGTGTCGATGTCCTCACAGTGAGGCTTGCAGAGTTCCTGCCAGTCTGTGCATTCAAAACAGTCTCTTATGGCCTCACTGCATTCCTCAGACCACACCCTTCCCAGATAGCAAGGAAACATTGAAACAATGTTGAGTCAATATCAGGCGACGTCATTGAAGCAACGTTGAAGTGTGACGTTGACCCAACGTCACTCTTGCACCCATTTTTAACGTTGAAACAACGTCAGGTTTTGATGTTGAATCAATGTTGAAACCTGACATTGATTCTACGTTATATTTTCTAACACTGTTGACATTGAAACAATGTCAGATTCTGATATTGAAACACTGTTGAGCTATGGTATTGATTTTCCACCTCTTTCGTACAGTTGCTTTTGATTGAAAAAAAACCAAAAAAACAAAAAAGGTCAATAGACATGTATCATTTGCAAAATACTTTATTAAAAGACAAAGTTTCCTATTTACATTTCTATGTTTCACGTCACTTTTTATTATTTACTCCGGGATGGGGATGGATGATGTGCGTCCTGCGCGCCACCCGTACGATATGGAGCATATCTGAGCCATTTCTGGACTGCTTGAGCAAAGACCAACTCAGACATAGAGTTCGCCCCTACCTGCTGCGCCAGGCCATCTAGGACAAAAATAGACACACACACAAAAAAAACAAAGACAAAAAAAAGGGAATTAGAGCACATGAATAAGCTCTTGTTAATTGTCTTCAGCAGGGAGAAAGTATGTAAACTCCTAGGCTGATAAACATGAAAGTCACCAGGCGGAAATCAGCAAACTGCCGCATTTGATTCCCAAAGAGCTATAAGCTGAAAATGTGATATGTCTTAGCATGGTGTGCCGTGTATCCTTTAAAAAAAAAGAAAAAAGAAAACATGGGGTCCTCGGGCTGTACAAAGTGTACAACCCAAGGACAAAACAAGCCGAAGACCAAAGACTCCATCTCCAGATTAACCGGACATGAAAGTCTTGTTATTAAGAAAGACAAAGTAATATAGCAAAAACCAGACATAGGAAATGTGAAACGCACCCAGCACATCAATTGATCCCTTTATTGTTCACTTTAGGCTCATAAAACTAAAATAAATGTTAAAACTTACCAAATATGCATCTGCACAGCGCTGTCTCTTTAAATGCCCTTTTTTGCTTTGTCTGGTCCTTGTTTTTTTACCCTGCCCAGTTGAGTACAGAGGCCAGCTCCTTTGTAATGGCATAAACCATTACACGGCGGACTCGCACCTCCAGTGTGGTCCAGCAGCACCAATCAACGCAAAGCGTCTCACCTATAGACACATTTTATGAGATGGAATTAGCGTGTCTCATGTCTTAAATGTGTATGCAAGTGCTTGTGTGTTTACTCCATGTAATTGATGATAGAAACATGTCATTTAGTTTTCCCTAAAGCCTGATTTTCAAGTCATACAAAGAATAAACCAAAGTATTGGCAGTACAATGTATTTCTATTCCCTTTTGTTGGATATTCATTTGTTAGTTCTTGTAACTGCTAAAAGTGTTTACTAGTTTTTGCCTGTCACATATATTTGTTATACCATGTAAACTGTGAAATTCCAAGATTTTCAAACTTGCCTTGTAATAGTGGCCTCAGAGTCTCTGGAATCTACAGAAAAAAAAAATCACAACAAGATGACATTCAGGAGTATAAATTGGGTTTTTTTTTTTTTTTTAGATAAGAGTACAATGACATTGTGATGCTTTTTTAAAAGCATACCATCTATAGGGAAGACATCAGACTGCATGCTGGCGAGATCGCAAAGCTGTGTCGGTTTGTGCCGGAGTGGCGAAAGGTGCCGGAAGCTGGGTGGGGCATTATGATGGTTGCTATCAGTGGGCTGGGGGGCAGACTGCGGAGTGATGAGGGCTGTTTAGAAAAAGATATTTTTTTAAGTATTTAAGAATACAGACAACTTGTCAAAAAAGTTTCCTCGTGTCAGACACAGATATGTACACAGACACTAGACAGTATTTTATTACCTGGTATTTTCACTCGAGGGGCCTGGGGAAACCGTTTTTTTGTAGGCTGCTCATCCTCTGAGTCCGTATATGTGTACAGGGGATTTGGTCTAAAGAAAAGAAATTAAAAACGGTCTTAAGTAATTGTAAATATGCTTTTGGCATATTGTTTCCTAAAGTTAGTTTGATTTCTAACAACACACACAGGAAACAGAGACGTGCAAGAAGGTACAGTATACAATGAATTTTTGAAGTGCACAAGTGTACACGGCTTTGCATTTTTAAAAAGTTTACAAACTTCCACTTTTTGGACTATATTATGTGGTGATATTGCAGTATGCAAGCACCACAGATATGTATAAAAGACAAGATCATAAATTCTTAACAATCAAAGATATGTTTGTGAATAAAAAGGTTTTACTTGTGCTTTCTTTTAAGACTGGTCTGGGTTTCTTCTTCGGACTGAAGGTCAGACGTATCACAGCGTTCACGTGGATATCTCTGAAGACTGCGTTCTGCTTCGTGAAATGTGCCTGGAAATACAAACACAATGTACGGCCAGACATACATTACGTGTGGACAAAAGGTGCAAACGCATAGAAAAATCAGCGGTTTCAAAAATACGCTGGTACGTGTGGACGTAGCCTCATTATTCAAGGCACAAACGGAAAGTCATGTACGCTTGCAACGTACAGTCACGTGGGCATGCTGCGTGAGCATTCAAACTGAGTCTAAAGTTTTCGTGTGCGAATTGAAGCGAGTGCTCTCCAATCATCAAAAGTAACAAAGTCATTGAACACGTTTATACAATTAACTTTACGTTTATCAATCATATATCACAGATTTAGAATTTTTTGTAGTACTAAGCAACTACAGAGCGAAAGTCTGGGTCAAGCGCCGAGGCGACGGCAAGAACAAAGGAAACCTCGAAGCGTTAAAGCTAGCTTTGTAAGGGAATATAACGAAGAAATTATGAAACGAAAATGTTTTCTTTGTTGATATACTTTGTTCGCAGTGCAATTTATTTGTTGCCGGATTGTAAGAAGTAGACACAATTTCGGGCTCCCACATTTTGTGGGAGCAACGTAAATAACAGTAAAAAAAAAAACGAGTTTTTTACTGTTATTCAAATGCAAACATGGAAAAAAAATCATTCATTCTTACCTTATACTAATGTGCAGTGCATGAACTGATGCCTTCTCCGGTCAATTCCGCTGAGAGTAAATCAAATGTCCCGCTCTACTGTAGAAGACAATGAATACCTGGGGGGGATGTACCAATGTGAGAGGGGTGCTGCGGAATAGTCCAAGTGATCGCTGCTTTAATTTCCCGGTCAACTATACATAAATTGCACGTAGACACGATTTTTTAAAGCTGGTGAACTAGACCAAGTCATTGATAACAAATGAACAATAAATCTACTTTCTCTGGTACTTTATACCCGATCAGTTGCAGTGCAATTTAATGCTCAACTACAAATCGATGGTTTTTGATGGTGACCGGAGCCGAATGATCGTCAACTATAAATAGACGTTTTCTCAACGTTGTTGTTGTCACCTGGTCGACTATAAATAGATCAAATATCAATGACCAAAAAACAACGGTGAATCAACATCGTTACAACGTCTCTATAGTAAGACCGTCGGTTTACCACAGTATTTCAATGTTGTTACAACATTGGCATTTCAACCCCGACCATATACGACGGTTCGGATGAAAAATCAACATAGATTCAATGTCGTCTTGCTATCTGGGTTATCACCTTCTTCGTGGAGGGTTTCCTCTTCACCATAGGAGTGTAAGTGGGGTGGAGAAGGACCAGGTTGTGGTCTGAGTGGCCAAGCAGGGGGAGGGGTGATGCGCTGTAAGCCTGCTTTGTGTTGGCAAACAATAGATCCCGGGTTTTGCTGTCCCTTGTATGGCAGTCAACATACTGGAAGAAGTTAGGGGGAGTGACAGATAGTGAGGCATGACTGAAGTCCCCAGAGATAATAATGAGGGACTGCGGATGTGCCATCTGTAGCTGAGAGACAGTGGAGTGAATGTACTCACAAGCTACTGTAGCATCGGCCGAGGGTGGGATGTAAACAGTCAGCACAATAACGTGTGAAAATTCCCTGGCCAGGTGGTTTAGCCGGACGCTAACCGCCAACAGTTCAATGACTTTGGTACAGTGCTGTTCCTTCACAGTGATGTGTCCCATGGGAATCCCCAGCAGCCTACACCTATTGCAGCATAACTAAGGGAGGATTCAGGGTCACCTGGTCCAGCCCTAACTATATGCTTTAACAAAAAGGAAAGTTTGAAGCCTAATCTTGAAAGTAGAGATAGTGTCTGTCTCCCGAATCCAAACTGGAAGCTGGTTCCACAGAAGAGGGGCCTGAAAACTGAAGGCTCTGCCTCCCATTCTACTTTTAAATACTCTAGGAACAACAAGTAAGCCTGCAGTGTGAGAGCGAAGTAATAAACTAGTTTTTCAGCGTCACTCTGAGACAGGATATTTCTAACTTTAGAGATGTTGCACAAATGGAAGAAAGCAGTCTTACATATTTGTTTAATATGTGCGTTGAAGGACATGTCCTTCAGTAGTTGCAGTTCAACTTCATTCACAGGTGGTTAATGATAACAGAGATTTAAATCGGGTTTTCGTTCATGTCACAGTACAGAAACTGCTTTACTTAAAGTCACTAATGATCTTCTACTCGGAGCTGACTCTGGTCTTCTCACCATTCTCGTCCTCTTGGATCTGAGCTCAGCCTTCAACACCATCTCTCACTCCGTCCTTCTAAGCAGACTTTCCTCTCTCGGCATCTCTGACACACCCCTAGCCTGGTTTCAATCATATCTCCTTGACGCTCCCAGTTTATTCAACTGAAATCATTCCATTCTCATCTATTACCGGTCACTTCTGGTGTACCCCAAGGCTCAGTCTTAGGCCCTTTTCTCTTCATAATATACATCCTCCCTCTAGGTACCATTTTCCGCCATTTTGATCTTCACTTTCACTGTTTTGCTGATGACACCCAGTTATATCTCTCCTGCAGGCCTGATTCCTCCCTCCCACCTACTTCCCTCACAGAATGTCTATCTGAATTAAAATCCTGGTTTAGCTCTAATTTTCTTAAGCTCAGTGAGGATAAAATTGAAATCCTCCTTATTGGCACCAAATCCAACCTTTTGAAGGCGAACCATTTCTCTTTCACTACTGATACCTCCACAGTTTTCCCTTCTCCTCAGGTTAAGAGCCTTGGTGTCATCCTAGACAGTTCACTATCCTTTTGCATGGTCTCCCCAAAAAATCCCTCCATGAGCTTCAACTGGTTCAGAACTCTGCTGCTCCCATTATCACCAGAACTCCCTCCTACCAGCACATCACCCCTGTTCTTCAGGAACTTCACTGCCTCCCAGTGAAATTCCGGATAATATACAAACTTCTTCTGCTAACCTTCAAGGCCCTCCATAACCTCACACCTCCTTACCTTTCTGATAAGCACTGCCTTTTCTGCCCACTCACTTCGATCTTCTTCTATCCAGCTTTCTGTGCCTTCTTTCTGCTTCACCACCATGGGAAGCAGAGCTTTCAGCTGCTCTGCTCCCAGGCTGTGGAACTCTTTACCCACAGATGGAAGAAACACTGGTTCTCTCGCCCAGTTTAAATCTCAACTCAAAACCCATCTGTTCAAATCTGCATATTCACTGTGAATCCACTGTTTGTTAATTTTATCTTGTGCTTTTGTTTTTTTGTTCTTCATTGTGTCATTGTTGTATTATGTGTTTTATCCTATTGTACAGTGTCTTTGGGTGTCTTGAAAGGCACTGTATAAATAAAATTTATTATTATTATTATTATTATTATTATTTTATCCTGGTCAAAAATGACTCCAAGGTTCCTCACAGTGTTACTGGAG
>CAKLIZ010002445.1:0-12984 GCA_922035795.1 Oreochromis mossambicus
ACATAATGCTTTCCCTAGCCCCTTACCCTAACCCTAACCATCAAAAATGAATGCCTAACCCTGACCCTTACCCTAAACCTAACCATAACCTAATTGTAACCCTGACACTAAAACCACATTTTGAGTGTGAAAATTGCTTTCAACCCCAAGGGGACCTGGATTTTGGTCCCCATTGTGCAGAAAGTCCCCACCAGTATAGTAAATGTCAGATTTTGGTCCCCACCAGGATAGTACGAACCCGTAAACACACACACACACACACACACACACACACACACACACACACACACACCATGACGGAGCTAAGATCCTGTGGGACTTCCAGATACAGACGGACAAAATGGTGGTGGCTAACCAACCGGACATAGTGGTGGTAGACAAACAGACGAAGACGGCCGTAGTGATCGATGTAGCGGTTCTCAGTGACAGCAACATCAGGAAGAAGGAACACGAGAAGCTGGAGAAATACCAAGGGCTCAGAGAAGAGCTGGAGAGGATGTGGAGGGTGAAGGTAACGGTGGTCCCCGTGGTAATCGGAGCACTAAGTGCAGTGACTCCCAAACCAGGCGAGTGGCTCCAGCAGATCCCGGGAACAACATCGGAGATCTCTGTCCAGGAGAGCGCAGTCCTGGGAACAGCTAAGATACTGCAGGACCCTCAAGCTCCCAGGCCTCTGGTAGAGGACCCGAGCTTGGAGGATAGACCACCTGCAGGGGCGAGAGGGGATTTTTATACATATAAAAATTCAGCCAGGTTAGTGCTAGATTGGAGAAGTTAGTGGGAAGCTCTGTTCTACTGTAATTGGCTGTGCATTTAAAAGTCACACAGCAGTTTAATGGGTAAGTTGCAGAACTGAACATTCATACTGAATGAAAGCACCCAAGTTGTTTTGACTCAATAAATATTGCTAGTCTTCCAATGTCTGTCAAGCATCTGTTTACTCAGATACAGACAATAACATAATGCTCAATCGCACCATATTGATTTAACGGTTGCTTTTTTTCTTCCTCCCTTTTGGTACTTCAGCATGCTTAACTGTATATCATCTAATCAGTTTTATATGGGCTCTCAGGTTGCTTATAAAAATGCTGTTCATAGCTCGAGCTGAGAAGACAGTAACCTAAAGGGTAAATGTAGCGTGTAAATAGTACACATGGCCTTTAAAACAATGTTAAGGTGAGAAGGGTGGTACTTCTCAAGGCCAAGAGAGTAAAGGTTACACACCTCTCTGTTGGCAGAATCCTCATAATTCTGTCAGTCCCTCAACATGCGGCTCTCCCAGTGGCAAAGCACCCCCCCCCCCACCCCCCACACACACACCCAAAAGGTTTGGGGAAGTGCTGCATCTGACCTTTTCTGATCTACTCAGATATGGATGTGTGTATGTTGTGTGTTGGTAATTTAGATTGTTGGCTGTGGGTCAGAAGTTTTAAGAGTGAAGGGCCCTCTAAGGTGAGATTTTGTTGCCATTGTTTTGTTATATCAACACTCTGCTTCAATTATCAGCAACTACTGCCTGACCTTGCTACATGCGATGTACTGAAGAAGATTTTACATGATAGATTCACATTACATTACATTTACATTACATCACAAAGTAAAGACCTAAAATCAGAAATACCATGGCACTTGGTAGTATTTCTTTTCCTGACACTTGTAGTCTTAAAGTGGTCGGTGATAGCGTCTACTGTGCAAGTGAGGATGCTTTTATGCTTCCAGAAACTGTGTGTCCAGAACCAGCTTGTAGTAGTCAAGTGTCACATGAGACAGTTATATTCTAAAGTTCTCAGTTTTCCCAGAGCTATAGAAATCCAAATCCATATATGGATTAAATGTTTACTGAAATAAAATGCTTACTGGAAGTCTGAATATGTGACCTTCTGCCATTTCAAACATTCCCATAAGAGAGGGTTCAATAGTTAATCATTAGGGGCACTGAAAACATTTAATACCAATTTGCTAGAAGAATTTTGGAGTCGTAAATATAAATATGATGAAAAATCATGATGCTATGTATTTTCTTTGATGGGTTGGCTGTAGTTTAGTAGGTAGAGGAGGTCGTAGAAACGTAGAAAAAGTGCTTGGGTGAATAAGGCAAGTTATATAAATCATTCTGAGTGATCAGAGTAGAAAAGTGCTATGAAAGAACCAGTGCATAACCATTTTACTTAAAGGGCAGAATAGTCATTGGATACAGTGACACAAGCTTGTGAGCATGAATGGTTATCCGGCTCTGTATTAACCCTGTGATGGATGGTGACCTCTCAGGGGTGTAGAGACGTTTCTAAGGCTTTGAGGCTCCACTGAACCATGGTGAGGGCCATTATACACAAATGGCAAAAACATAGAAAGTGGTGAAGCTTCCCAGGAGTGCCTGGAGTTACTCAGAGTACTGCAACGACTCATCCAAGAGATCACAAAAGACTGAACTGCAGGCCTCATTTGCCAAAACAAACTGGCCAAAAATGGCCCACATGGCAGAGTTCCAAGATGAAAACCACTGTTGAGCCAAAGGAACATAAAGGCTCATCTCAGTTTTGCCATAAAACATGTTGATGATCCCGAGACTTTTGGGAGAATACTCTGTGGACTGATAGGACAAAAGTTGATCTTTTGGGAAGGTGTGTGTCCTGTTACATTTGGGGTAGAAGTAACACCACATTTCAGAGAAGGAACATCATACCAACGGTAAAATATGGTAGCAGAAGTGTGATGGTCTGATGCTGTTTTGCTGCCTCAGGACCTGACTTGGTGTAGTAAATGGAACCATGAATTCTGCTATATAACAAAAAATCCTGAAGGTGAATGTTTGGCAATCTGTTTGTGAGCTCAAGCTGAAGCGCACTTCGGTTCTGTAGCAGGACAATGATCCAAAACACATTAGGAAGTCCAACTCTAAATTCAATTCAATTCAATTTTATTTATATAGCGCCAAATCACAAGAACAGTCGCCTCAAGGCGCTTTATATAGTACAGTAGACCCTACAATAATACATACAGAGAAAAACACAACAATACATATGACCCCCTATGAGCAAGCACTTTGGCGACAGTGGGAAGGAAAAACTCCCTTTTAACAGGAAGAAACCTCCGGCAGAACCAGGCTCAGGGAGGGGCGGGGCCATCTGCTGTGACCGGTTGGGGTGAGAGAAGGAAAACAGGATAAAGACATGCTGTGGAAGAGAGACAGAGATTAATAACAAGTATGATGCGGCAGCACGGTGGCACGGTGGTTAGCACTGTTGCCGCACAGCAAGAAGGTCCTGAGTTCAATTCCACCATCAGGCCGGGGTCTTTCTGTGTGGAGTTTGCATGTTCTCCCCGTGTTTGCGTGGGTTCCCTCCGGGTACTCCAGCTTCCTCCCACCGTCCAAAGACATGCAGTTTGAGGGGATAGGTTAATTGGATAATCCAAATTGTCACTAGGTGTGAATGTGAGCGTGAATGGTTGTCTGTCCCTGTGTGTTAGCCCTGCGACAGACTGGCGACCTGTCCAGGGTGTACCCCGCCTCTCGCCCTATGACAGCTGGGATAGGCTCCAGCGCCCCCCCGCGACCCTGAAAAGGATAAGCGGAAGCGAATGGATGGATGATTCAATGCAGAGAGGTCTATTAACACATAGTGAGTGAGAAAGGTGACTGGAAAGGAAAAACTCAATGCATCATAAGATGAGATGAGACGAGACTTTATTGATCCCACGACGGGGAAATTTTTGCGTTACCTCAGCTCAGGTACAGATATCAGAAGGAAAATACAAAAAATACAAATAAGTACAAACAATGAAAAATGAGTAAGATAATATACTATATACAATGGTAGCATACACAGTATGTGATTATGGATATGGTTGTGGAAATATGCAAGACATAAACTATATAGCTTAACATAACTATTGTACCACTACTATTCCTATGTATAGACATGTACACACGCACGTACACACTAAATATACATATGTATGCATATACATACATATATACCTGCACACGTCCATTATGCATGAAGTGGTGACCATGGATGTTCACAGTGTCCAGTGGCTTATGACATTGTGATTGAGGAGTTATAGAGTCTAACTGCTGTTGAGATGAATGATCTGCGAAAGCGCTCTTTCCTGCAGCGAGGGTGTTTCAGTCTCTGACTAAAGGAGCTGCTCAGCATCACAGTGGGTGATGTGGGTTGTTCATGATGGATGTCAGCTTTACTAACATCCTCCTCTCGCCAACCACCTCCACAGACTCTAGAGGACATCCCAGCACGGAGCTAGACCTCCTCACAAGTTTGCCAATCCTGCTCCTGTCCCTGTCCGTGCATCCACTCCCCCAGCAGGCCACTGCATAGAAAAGGGCAGATGCTACCACAGTGTCATAGAATTTACTTAATAGAGTCCTGCAGACTCTGAATGACCTCAGTCTCCTCAGCAGGTGGAGTCGACTCTGGCCCTTCTTATACAGGATGTCTGTATTTGTAGTCCAGTCCAGTTTATTGTTGAGGTGAACACCCAGGTACTTATAAGAGTCCACTATCTCAATGTCTTTTATTGGATGTTCACCAGTGTTGTAGGGGGTGACTTCCTCCTGAAGTCTATGACCATCTCCTTTGTCTTGCCGACGTTGATTTGGAGCGTGTTAGTCTCACACCAGCCAACAAAGTCACTTATGACCCCCTGTATTCCTGATCATTCCCGTCTGATACGCATCCAATGATGGCTGTATCATCTGAGAACTTCTGTAGATGGCACTCGTCCGAATTATAACAGAAGTCTGAAGTGTAAAGGCTGAACAGGAAAGGTGAGAGAACCGTGCCCTGTGGTGCCCCCGTGCAGCAGATTACCACCTCGGACACACAGTCATGGAGCCTCACATACTGTGGCCTGTTGGTAAGGTAGTCGATGGTTCATGCAGTCAGCTGTTTGCCTACTCCGGCTCCCTCCAGCTTCCCTCTCAGTAGTGAAGGCTGGATGGTGTTGAAAGCACTGGAGAAGTCAAAAAACATGATCCTCACAGTGCTCCCTGCCTGCTCTAGGTGAGAGAGGGATCGGTGTAACAGGTAGATGACAGCGTCATCCACCCCGATTCCAGAACGGTAGGCAAACTGCAGGGGGTCCATCGCTGAGGCCAACAGTGTGCGAAGGTGGTGCAGGATGAGCCTTTCCATGGTCTTCATCAGATGAGAAGTCAAGGCCACAGGCCTAAAAGTGGTTGGGGTCCTTGGGGTGTGCGATTTTTGGCACCGGAACCACACAGGAAGTTTTCCACAGTTCAGGAACCCTCTCCAGGCTCAGGCTCAGGTTAAAGATGTACAGGGCCACCTGACAGAGCTGGTCTGCACAGTCCCTGAGGAGTCTGGAGCAGATTTCATCCGGACCTGCTGCCTTCCTTGCCTTCGTCCTCTTGAGCTGACTTCTCACCTGATTAGCTGTGAAGTAAATGTGAGGCTGGGCTGGAATGGGGGGTGGGGCTGGCTCTGTTGTGGGTAGATGTGTGGATAGGGGTGAAGCAGGGTTGTGGTGAGAGGAGAGCTCAGGTGACAATGGCATTGCACTCGGGGGGGCAACTGGAGGGGGGTTGATGGAACCTGGGGGGTGGGAGAGGAGATAAGTGGGCCATTGTCAGATCTGTTGAAAAACAGATTCAGGTCGTTAGCCCACCCCCGGCCAGCAGACACTGTGGCTCCTCCATTGTCCAGGAAGTGTGCAGAGATTGTTTTCATGTTCCTCCAGACTTCTCTGACATTTTTCTGTTGGAGCTGGTTTTCCATCTTCCTCCTGAAGCGCTCCTTGCCACCTCAGATCTTGTATTTAAGATCCTTTTGGACTTTCTTCAGTTCCTCCTTGTCTCCAGACCAGAAAGCCCTCTTCTTCTTGTTCAGCAGGGCCTTCAGTTCTGGGGTCACCCACAGTTTATTGTTTGAGAAACACTGTACCTTCTTGGTAGTGTCCAGAGTGGTAAAATATTTTACTGCTATTATTTGCTGCTATTTTTATAATCATCATTATCATTTCATTATTAAGAGTGATGTTGCATGCAGATGCATTCAGATGTTCAAATATATTGGTATTATATTAGTTTTTATTACAGGTCCAGTAAGAACCACTTTAAACTGTTGAGTTGAATCTATAACCCGAAATGCTTTTGAATCTATAATCTTAAAAGTTTATGGGCAGACGGCATGGTGAAAGAAAAGGCCCCACGTAGAGTAACTCTGTGCCAAAATGAGACAGGAAACACTTCTGCAAGGCATGCTTCTGCAGAAGTGAAACCGAAAGCAGAGTCTGAGTGCAAGCCAAGAGTAGGGTGTTTTATTATGCATTAATATCTTTGATTTAGCTTTGATTAAGCTTTAAGTAGTTGTATTGGATTGAAACATTTGTTTTATATATTTTATATATAAGTCAAGATCATTACACACAGGATGGCCTTAGCCTGGTTGCCTAAGTTGAGGTCAACTAAGGTTCAGAGAGCATACGCAAACTCTGCACGCACAGACAGACGAGACATACACACACATAGTTTCAGTTGTGCTGGCCTTCTGTCTAGTGGAAAGGTTACAAGGTCTGGCTGGGGAGCTGAGAGGTGAAACAAAGGGCAGCAGAAGCTGACACATACACACACATATTAGATAGACTCGTTTATATAGGTAAGAGTTTAATTATGTTTTGCTTGCGACTGCAAAGTCGGGGTGCGTACGTGTTAGTCTGTTCCAGGAAGTACACCAGATGTCCCAGAGATAAGCGACAGCGAAGACGAGCTGAGGGGAAGCACCGAGCCAAAGACAATGTTCTTTTTTAAAACTATGTTAAAAGTTGTTGACAGAACATTTGTGGTTTTGGATTGACGTATGCTGTATTGTGTCTGAGAGGGGGGGGAGCAGTATCACCCCCAACCCTATAAAACCTTTGTCTGACTATTGTAAGGTAGTTCAACGCTGATTGGGCTGTTGGACTCCGCATGTGTAATTCATTAAAATGCCGTCTAATTGCACACGGCCGGATCAGTGGTGGTTATTTTGAATTCCTCCTCAATATTTGAACCCTAACAGTAGGCACAGTGTTCTCAACACAGAAATTAATGTAGTCCGTGGTGCAGTGGGTGAGGGTGTCGATGTCCTCACAGTGAGGCTTGCAGAGTTCCTGCCAGTCTGTGCATTCAAAACAGTCTCTTATGGCCTCACTGCATTCCTCAGACCACACCCTTCCCAGATAGCAAGGAAACATTGAAACAATGTTGAGTCAATATCAGGCGACGTCATTGAAGCAACGTTGAAGTGTGACGTTGACCCAACGTCACTCTTGCACCCATTTTTAACGTTGAAACAACGTCAGGTTTTGATGTTGAATCAATGTTGAAACCTGACATTGATTCTACGTTATATTTTCTAACACTGTTGACATTGAAACAATGTCAGATTCTGATATTGAAACACTGTTGAGCTATGGTATTGATTTTCCACCTCTTTCGTACAGTTGCTTTTGATTGAAAAAAAACCAAAAAAACAAAAAAGGTCAATAGACATGTATCATTTGCAAAATACTTTATTAAAAGACAAAGTTTCCTATTTACATTTCTATGTTTCACGTCACTTTTTATTATTTACTCCGGGATGGGGATGGATGATGTGCGTCCTGCGCGCCACCCGTACGATATGGAGCATATCTGAGCCATTTCTGGACTGCTTGAGCAAAGACCAACTCAGACATAGAGTTCGCCCCTACCTGCTGCGCCAGGCCATCTAGGACAAAAATAGACACACACACAAAAAAAACAAAGACAAAAAAAAGGGAATTAGAGCACATGAATAAGCTCTTGTTAATTGTCTTCAGCAGGGAGAAAGTATGTAAACTCCTAGGCTGATAAACATGAAAGTCACCAGGCGGAAATCAGCAAACTGCCGCATTTGATTCCCAAAGAGCTATAAGCTGAAAATGTGATATGTCTTAGCATGGTGTGCCGTGTATCCTTTAAAAAAAAAGAAAAAAGAAAACATGGGGTCCTCGGGCTGTACAAAGTGTACAACCCAAGGACAAAACAAGCCGAAGACCAAAGACTCCATCTCCAGATTAACCGGACATGAAAGTCTTGTTATTAAGAAAGACAAAGTAATATAGCAAAAACCAGACATAGGAAATGTGAAACGCACCCAGCACATCAATTGATCCCTTTATTGTTCACTTTAGGCTCATAAAACTAAAATAAATGTTAAAACTTACCAAATATGCATCTGCACAGCGCTGTCTCTTTAAATGCCCTTTTTTGCTTTGTCTGGTCCTTGTTTTTTTACCCTGCCCAGTTGAGTACAGAGGCCAGCTCCTTTGTAATGGCATAAACCATTACACGGCGGACTCGCACCTCCAGTGTGGTCCAGCAGCACCAATCAACGCAAAGCGTCTCACCTATAGACACATTTTATGAGATGGAATTAGCGTGTCTCATGTCTTAAATGTGTATGCAAGTGCTTGTGTGTTTACTCCATGTAATTGATGATAGAAACATGTCATTTAGTTTTCCCTAAAGCCTGATTTTCAAGTCATACAAAGAATAAACCAAAGTATTGGCAGTACAATGTATTTCTATTCCCTTTTGTTGGATATTCATTTGTTAGTTCTTGTAACTGCTAAAAGTGTTTACTAGTTTTTGCCTGTCACATATATTTGTTATACCATGTAAACTGTGAAATTCCAAGATTTTCAAACTTGCCTTGTAATAGTGGCCTCAGAGTCTCTGGAATCTACAGAAAAAAAAAATCACAACAAGATGACATTCAGGAGTATAAATTGGGTTTTTTTTTTTTTTTTAGATAAGAGTACAATGACATTGT
Source organism: Oreochromis mossambicus (assembly GCA_922035795.1). Classification (NCBI taxonomy): domain Eukaryota; kingdom Metazoa; phylum Chordata; class Actinopteri; order Cichliformes; family Cichlidae; genus Oreochromis; species Oreochromis mossambicus. Next base: position 8,814 of record CAKLIZ010002445.1, read on the forward strand.
GATGCTTTTTTAAAAGCATACCATCTATAGGGAAGACATCAGACTGCATGCTGGCGAGATCGCAAAGCTGTGTCGGTTTGTGCCGGAGTGGCGAAAGGTGCCGGAAGCTGGGTGGGGCATTATGATGGTTGCTATCAGTGGGCTGGGGGGCAGACTGCGGAGTGATGAGGGCTGTTTAGAAAAAGATATTTTTTTAAGTATTTAAGAATACAGACAACTTGTCAAAAAAGTTTCCTCGTGTCAGACACAGATATGTACACAGACACTAGACAGTATTTTATTACCTGGTATTTTCACTCGAGGGGCCTGGGGAAACCGTTTTTTTGTAGGCTGCTCATCCTCTGAGTCCGTATATGTGTACAGGGGATTTGGTCTAAAGAAAAGAAATTAAAAACGGTCTTAAGTAATTGTAAATATGCTTTTGGCATATTGTTTCCTAAAGTTAGTTTGATTTCTAACAACACACACAGGAAACAGAGACGTGCAAGAAGGTACAGTATACAATGAATTTTTGAAGTGCACAAGTGTACACGGCTTTGCATTTTTAAAAAGTTTACAAACTTCCACTTTTTGGACTATATTATGTGGTGATATTGCAGTATGCAAGCACCACAGATATGTATAAAAGACAAGATCATAAATTCTTAACAATCAAAGATATGTTTGTGAATAAAAAGGTTTTACTTGTGCTTTCTTTTAAGACTGGTCTGGGTTTCTTCTTCGGACTGAAGGTCAGACGTATCACAGCGTTCACGTGGATATCTCTGAAGACTGCGTTCTGCTTCGTGAAATGTGCCTGGAAATACAAACACAATGTACGGCCAGACATACATTACGTGTGGACAAAAGGTGCAAACGCATAGAAAAATCAGCGGTTTCAAAAATACGCTGGTACGTGTGGACGTAGCCTCATTATTCAAGGCACAAACGGAAAGTCATGTACGCTTGCAACGTACAGTCACGTGGGCATGCTGCGTGAGCATTCAAACTGAGTCTAAAGTTTTCGTGTGCGAATTGAAGCGAGTGCTCTCCAATCATCAAAAGTAACAAAGTCATTGAACACGTTTATACAATTAACTTTACGTTTATCAATCATATATCACAGATTTAGAATTTTTTGTAGTACTAAGCAACTACAGAGCGAAAGTCTGGGTCAAGCGCCGAGGCGACGGCAAGAACAAAGGAAACCTCGAAGCGTTAAAGCTAGCTTTGTAAGGGAATATAACGAAGAAATTATGAAACGAAAATGTTTTCTTTGTTGATATACTTTGTTCGCAGTGCAATTTATTTGTTGCCGGATTGTAAGAAGTAGACACAATTTCGGGCTCCCACATTTTGTGGGAGCAACGTAAATAACAGTAAAAAAAAAAACGAGTTTTTTACTGTTATTCAAATGCAAACATGGAAAAAAAATCATTCATTCTTACCTTATACTAATGTGCAGTGCATGAACTGATGCCTTCTCCGGTCAATTCCGCTGAGAGTAAATCAAATGTCCCGCTCTACTGTAGAAGACAATGAATACCTGGGGGGGATGTACCAATGTGAGAGGGGTGCTGCGGAATAGTCCAAGTGATCGCTGCTTTAATTTCCCGGTCAACTATACATAAATTGCACGTAGACACGATTTTTTAAAGCTGGTGAACTAGACCAAGTCATTGATAACAAATGAACAATAAATCTACTTTCTCTGGTACTTTATACCCGATCAGTTGCAGTGCAATTTAATGCTCAACTACAAATCGATGGTTTTTGATGGTGACCGGAGCCGAATGATCGTCAACTATAAATAGACGTTTTCTCAACGTTGTTGTTGTCACCTGGTCGACTATAAATAGATCAAATATCAATGACCAAAAAACAACGGTGAATCAACATCGTTACAACGTCTCTATAGTAAGACCGTCGGTTTACCACAGTATTTCAATGTTGTTACAACATTGGCATTTCAACCCCGACCATATACGACGGTTCGGATGAAAAATCAACATAGATTCAATGTCGTCTTGCTATCTGGGTTATCACCTTCTTCGTGGAGGGTTTCCTCTTCACCATAGGAGTGTAAGTGGGGTGGAGAAGGACCAGGTTGTGGTCTGAGTGGCCAAGCAGGGGGAGGGGTGATGCGCTGTAAGCCTGCTTTGTGTTGGCAAACAATAGATCCCGGGTTTTGCTGTCCCTTGTATGGCAGTCAACATACTGGAAGAAGTTAGGGGGAGTGACAGATAGTGAGGCATGACTGAAGTCCCCAGAGATAATAATGAGGGACTGCGGATGTGCCATCTGTAGCTGAGAGACAGTGGAGTGAATGTACTCACAAGCTACTGTAGCATCGGCCGAGGGTGGGATGTAAACAGTCAGCACAATAACGTGTGAAAATTCCCTGGCCAGGTGGTTTAGCCGGACGCTAACCGCCAACAGTTCAATGACTTTGGTACAGTGCTGTTCCTTCACAGTGATGTGTCCCATGGGAATCCCCAGCAGCCTACACCTATTGCAGCATAACTAAGGGAGGATTCAGGGTCACCTGGTCCAGCCCTAACTATATGCTTTAACAAAAAGGAAAGTTTGAAGCCTAATCTTGAAAGTAGAGATAGTGTCTGTCTCCCGAATCCAAACTGGAAGCTGGTTCCACAGAAGAGGGGCCTGAAAACTGAAGGCTCTGCCTCCCATTCTACTTTTAAATACTCTAGGAACAACAAGTAAGCCTGCAGTGTGAGAGCGAAGTAATAAACTAGTTTTTCAGCGTCACTCTGAGACAGGATATTTCTAACTTTAGAGATGTTGCACAAATGGAAGAAAGCAGTCTTACATATTTGTTTAATATGTGCGTTGAAGGACATGTCCTTCAGTAGTTGCAGTTCAACTTCATTCACAGGTGGTTAATGATAACAGAGATTTAAATCGGGTTTTCGTTCATGTCACAGTACAGAAACTGCTTTACTTAAAGTCACTAATGATCTTCTACTCGGAGCTGACTCTGGTCTTCTCACCATTCTCGTCCTCTTGGATCTGAGCTCAGCCTTCAACACCATCTCTCACTCCGTCCTTCTAAGCAGACTTTCCTCTCTCGGCATCTCTGACACACCCCTAGCCTGGTTTCAATCATATCTCCTTGACGCTCCCAGTTTATTCAACTGAAATCATTCCATTCTCATCTATTACCGGTCACTTCTGGTGTACCCCAAGGCTCAGTCTTAGGCCCTTTTCTCTTCATAATATACATCCTCCCTCTAGGTACCATTTTCCGCCATTTTGATCTTCACTTTCACTGTTTTGCTGATGACACCCAGTTATATCTCTCCTGCAGGCCTGATTCCTCCCTCCCACCTACTTCCCTCACAGAATGTCTATCTGAATTAAAATCCTGGTTTAGCTCTAATTTTCTTAAGCTCAGTGAGGATAAAATTGAAATCCTCCTTATTGGCACCAAATCCAACCTTTTGAAGGCGAACCATTTCTCTTTCACTACTGATACCTCCACAGTTTTCCCTTCTCCTCAGGTTAAGAGCCTTGGTGTCATCCTAGACAGTTCACTATCCTTTTGCATGGTCTCCCCAAAAAATCCCTCCATGAGCTTCAACTGGTTCAGAACTCTGCTGCTCCCATTATCACCAGAACTCCCTCCTACCAGCACATCACCCCTGTTCTTCAGGAACTTCACTGCCTCCCAGTGAAATTCCGGATAATATACAAACTTCTTCTGCTAACCTTCAAGGCCCTCCATAACCTCACACCTCCTTACCTTTCTGATAAGCACTGCCTTTTCTGCCCACTCACTTCGATCTTCTTCTATCCAGCTTTCTGTGCCTTCTTTCTGCTTCACCACCATGGGAAGCAGAGCTTTCAGCTGCTCTGCTCCCAGGCTGTGGAACTCTTTACCCACAGATGGAAGAAACACTGGTTCTCTCGCCCAGTTTAAATCTCAACTCAAAACCCATCTGTTCAAATCTGCATATTCACTGTGAATCCACTGTTTGTTAATTTTATCTTGTGCTTTTGTTTTTTTGTTCTTCATTGTGTCATTGTTGTATTATGTGTTTTATCCTATTGTACAGTGTCTTTGGGTGTCTTGAAAGGCACTGTATAAATAAAATTTATTATTATTATTATTATTATTATTATTTTATCCTGGTCAAAAATGACTCCAAGGTTCCTCACAGTGTTACTGGAG
>CAKLIZ010002446.1:0-22248 GCA_922035795.1 Oreochromis mossambicus
ACCAATCAAAAAAGCTCTTCTGGGAGAGGCAGAGCAGAGTGGTGGGGAAATGAGGTTAAGTGTGCGAACTGACCGACCTTCAATATTGCAACGCCCTCCATATCAGAATCTGACAGCCCGTGAGGCTGTGGAAAGAAAGGGCTTGGTGGGACGAGTGTAATTGGACTGGGATACCAGAAAGTAGATGAAGCATTTAAAGCTCGGACCTGTCTATTTTTCAGTGCATGAAGCGTGTGAGATGACAGATTCACCTCTTTGGTTTTTTGACAAGAGCTTCTGCTTCCTTTTGGCAACAACAAACAATATACATCCATAATATACACTCTCAGTGCTTTATTAGGTTTGGGTGTTAGGAGCTTATAAAACAGACGCAGCATGTAGAAAATATAAGCTCATGATTTTATGCCCTATATATTTTCTTTTTTCTTTTCTTTTTTTCGCTGCTGTTCAAAAATTCAGAAGAGTGTCTGTGGGGTGCTATTTTAAACAGGCCTCTCCCTTTTCTATCTGATCTCGAGTTGTTACTCGGGGATATGGGGGGTTGAGCAGAGTGTGTCGAGACTCTTTGGAAACAAGGTCCTCCATGTTGCCCCTGGTCACCGTCTCCCTATCAAGTAGCTAATTTTATGCAACCCTCATCATCCCTTTGAAACTGAAAAGAGACACAGAGAGATATTATCTTCGGGATGGTGCCAAAGTAAGAGGAGGAAATTGAGTGGAAACTTTTGCTATGCATAAAAGAAAAGCGGTATATCATCACATGAGCATGTTTTCCTGCCCCCATCCTCTCCCCTCATTTGTTACTTTTCTAAACGTCTCGCTGTTGTCGGTTTTCCTCTGTATCGTTCGCTTTTCATTGTTTTGGGGTTGTTAGGAGTTTTGAGCGTGTGTGTGTGTAAGGCAAATATATATTAACCTAGATGGATCTATAGTATATGTGTGCATTCCTTCTAGAGCATCCTGAGAATACCAGCACCTATGAGTAGTATTAACCCCAAACTTCAAGACACTCCCTGCAGTTTCATGCAGTTTCCTCAAATATGTGTGCTTTTTGTGTTAGTATCGGAATTCTGTTTTCTTCCTTAGCCTTGATGATATTCCGCTAGACACATTTACGTGTGCCGAAGAGTTGTTGTCTACATAAATAAAAACATGTCATCCCCTTTTCCTCATCCCTCAGTTTCCCCTCCCTTGTGCTCAGTTTCCACCACATGACTCTGCGGCGCTGGCAGGTTGGTGGTAAGGCTTCAGGAATGGAAATGAGATGCGTGGTGGCACTGTGTCAAAGAGCAGCAGATTGAACATTAGCCTGAATCGTCCAGCAAATGTTTGCAGATTTTTTTTATTCAAATTAGCCCCAGAATATTGGCTCGGGAGCCAAGGATGCGGAGAGCGCTCTGCAGTGGACACCTGCTCTATTAACCCCACATGATGTGTTTGGGTGTGATTGCATGAATTAACACAAGTAGGCGTTGGAGAATTTGGTGTGCGAGCTATTTATGTTTTCCTCAGCCTGTGTGCATGTGACTCAGGAGAGCCGAAAGTTGGATTTAGCCACCTTTAGGTGACTTCTTAGTTGTTATGAGGAGGGGTTACGTCCACTCGGTGTTTGTTCTCCCTAAAGAAAACTTTTTTCTTTCTGTCTCAGGTTTAGTCAAACAATGACTCTGAACCTGAGGAGAGGGAGGGCCACTCCAAGCTGACTTCAGACAGGGTTATTTATGTTGTGTGTGCCTGTCGTTGGTGTTTGACTTATTGCAGGGTCACAGGATGTGGGTGGATTTAGGTGCTACTTTATCACTCTTACCTCCCCATTCTTAATCAAGTCACGTCCCACCCTGTCACTGCGCTGGGTCACCTCCAGTATCTGCATCTGTATCCTGTGTGTGTGTTTGTCTGAATGCATGGTGTACACTGTATGCTCTCCACTTGATACTATTGGCTTGGACCACACACGTCACCTTTCTCCAGACACTGAAGCCTCCTTCGTTTATAGAATTAGGGACCTAATAATTCAGTCACTTGGTTTTATATATACAGGACAACTTTGCTTTCACTACAAAGATTCAGGGTCTCTGCTCATCTCAGTCTAGGTGTCTGATGTATTTTGTCTTATGCAGACAGTTGTGTACAGAAGGTCAAATGTGTGGACACGTTTGACCTTCTGGAGCTCCAAATGCCGGAATGAAAAAAGGATTTAAGAAATGAAAGCGGCAGTAAGAGACATACATGTATTTCTTCTTCTTTGAAAAAAAAAAAAAGCGAACACCTTGACTGCCATCAATTAGATTCGCGTTTCCGATATGTTATGCCAGCAATTTCAATTTCAGTTTTCTTTCTTTAAACAGGCGCGGGTCGCCTTGAGATTCCAAATCTAATTTTAAGGAGTCTTTGGCGAAACAAGCATCAGCAACAATGTGAAGCTCGAGAAAATCCACAGAGGAGGTTGAGTCAGATTTTGCGCCTCTCTCTCCCGAGCCACAAAGGTGTTACACATACAGCTTTGTTCACGTACGCAGCAGCATAAAAAGGAAGACCAGAAAACGGATGTGTAATATCCCACAGGATGTTGTTTACTTGGAAGGATGGGCTGCGCGTCGTATCGACAAATCAAGACAAATCAAGCCCAGTGCAGATTTGTGATGTCATATATTGCTGTGCTCCGTGTATTGCCCTCAGACTTCCCCCTTCCCCCTGTCCTTGGTTGGTTTGTGTGTGCTGGCAGTAGCTGGCCGCCTCTGCTTTTAACCTCAGTCTAAAGCCATGACTGATGGGATTCGCGAGCCTCCTCCCTGCTTCACCTCTCACGCATGATATATGTTTGTGCAGAAATTCAACTTCACCGGTTTGTGTGTGGTTTATTACGCCTCTCCGTGGGTGTGTCTGTTCCTTAACTTTGACCTGTGTTTGGCACAGTGTCATTTTCTCTCTCTCTCTTTTTTCTTCTTTTTCTCTTTGTGTATTTTAACTAGGAAGGAATAAGTGCCTGCAGCTCTCCGTCGCTCGCTTCTCTTGTCTAAGTCTCGGCTGACTAGATATCATGTCAGCCGGGTATTAAATGTTTAATGCTTGTGGATGTAGAATATTGCCTTCTACTTGTCCTGATTAAATATTTAGGGGTGTCTGAATGGTGCCTTTGACATTGCTAGGTGGTAAGGGACCTTGTTCACAGTGTGAAGTGTGGGAACATAACTGACTGCCAGCTGTCTATTTGGTTGTGACTACGGTGCAGCTGGGACCTCAACTGAGTAAAAGTGGTGGCAGACACAGAATGGGCAGTGAGAGGTGAGGTTATATTTATCCATGACCTTCCTCTCGTATAGAGAAGCTTTTCCTTTCTATAGCGCAACCCTGCTTCTTTTTGAAAAGCCTGCTTTGTCCTTTTGAATATGGGACACCTGACAAGGATAAAAGCTGGATGGCATACAAACCTTATTTGGATGTATTCATATAAGTGTGAGCCATGATTTTCTTTTCAGTTTAACTTGACGGAGACAGAAAATGTGATTTTAAAACACTGAAACGGAGCATAGATTAACAAAAACAAAAGTGTTTCTGACTGCAGTAAGTCTTCCAAAGGACAGAAATTAAGGTTTCAGTTTCCAACTGGAAAACCCAGCAGGGTACAAGTACAAAGACAAACTTGGATGAATATCTTAAAATCAGCCACTCACACACAAAATGGCTCGATCCATTTATCTGACATCTTTGTCCACAGTTAAAGCGGAAAAGATTGGCAAAGCAGCCTTATTTTTTTTTTCCAGTAGCTGACGGAAAGGGATCAGTCTGTAAACAAATCAATTCTGAATTTATTAAAATCCATTTAAAGTTTTTTGGCTTTCCTTGGTTTATCAAGTGCCTTTATGCGTTTTCTGTGAAGATAACAGTAGTCTTATGCTATCTTGCTATATAGCAATACACAGATTAGTTTTTATTGTGAAGTATGTAAAGTAACCCAGGTATGGAAATCCCAGTTTGTTGATTCAGTTCATCAGCGGTACAAAATGTTTTATCGCTCATCTGAGTGGCTTCTTCAGCCTCAGCCGGCTGCAGGCTTCTCCAGCAGTGCAGTTAAATAATGCTAACAATGAACCTCAAGCTTAGTTTAATGATTTTTGATATGCAAACTGTGATGACCATTAATCAGTGCTAGAAGATGTATTTCTTGACCATCTTACAATGCTGGGACAGGAGCCAGTTATTAGTTAGGTTTACAATCTCACAGCAATAAAGGAGTAAAAATTACTGATATGTGTATTGAATAGATTTTAAGTAGCAAATGTAACCAAATGAAGAGATGTCCCAATAGCTGTCTATGAACTGTGCAAACCTACCCTCCATCACCCCACACCATCTGGAAAACCGGATTGCTTACTGTGTTTAAAACCTGATCTTTAGAGCCCTTTCAGTTTGTCCAGCTTATGCTTCTGCTCACCACATCCTCAAAGCAGCAAGATGTGCTAGGGTATCAGAAGAATATCTCGACATGGGACCCCTGGGATCAAGTCAGGAGACACCTGCTCGCACCACAGACCACTTTACACTGCTGGCTCACACTAGCTGCATTGTTCTGAGACGCTCACAATAGAGAAATGAACACAGAGATGTATTCTGTGGAGAGGAGATGATGCATTCTTCAGAGGTTACAGTGTACCGAGCACCCTGGCGTTCTCCCCAGCATACACATCCATATTCACAAGGCAAGGACAATCCAGTAATGTGTCACCCAAAAACAACTGCAGTCTGCAACTGGGGAGATAAAGAGCGGAGAGGCAAACTTAGTCCAGCTGGAGAGCATTCCCTCTGGTCAACAGAAAAAGACAAAAGTAAGCTAAAAGCAGGTCTGACTGAGCCTGTCTGCTTGGCTGGTGTGTTGGATGAGCCACAAAGGGACACAGGGGATTGATCAGAGGAGGAGAGGACCTCCACAGGAACAGCCCGGAGGCAGGAGAAACCTTCTGCTTTACAGTCAGATCTGTTCAGAAGGGACAAATGCTCAGAGGATAAAAGGAAACTGTACTGATGTGATTGCTGCCTGAGCTCAGCAATGCCACATGATGAACGTAGATGCTTGGATCACAGTTTAGCATGTGCAGTCTCTTCTTCAGTGGTGGTGGCCTGGTCCTGGGGCTTTGGAGACACTCAATGCAGCATAATACCAGTCAAACTGGGCTTGCATTGTAACAGCCACAGAGCAGATGTGACTTAAATACGCCGAGTTAAAAGGGAACTCTAAACTAATAATTTACAGTGAGACTTGTTGTGGTCGTGCTCAGAATAAGCAAAATTTCATGACTGTCTTTGCCCGCTGCCTATTCTTTACAATATTCCAGGGGTTTGCGGTCGGACTGTAATGCTGTTTTCATTGTGTGGCTCTTGTGTTTGTGTTGGTATCTGGTATTGTACCCATCATCTGAGGAATGTTGTTGTGTCTCTGCTTTTCATTAGCTGGGGGAGGCCTGGAGGGTAAAATCATAGGCTATTGTAGTGCTGTTGTGCATTTCCAATAACACTGCCCTATATCACAGTTCATTAGTGACTCTGTGATCCTGAGGCTCTGGCTTCGGCTCCGGCTCCAGCTCCAGCGTTTACACTGTGCCTGCAGGTCTGTTTGGTTTACACACTGGATGATCATCATTTCATTTCTTTATTTATTAGTCACCACTAAGTTGGCTTTATTTTCTTAAAATTTCCCCTCAAGACAAGCAGTGATGCTCTGCCTAGTCTTTAGGAAACCTTGTTGGGTGGATCAAGGTAGGATAAGTGGTTAAGGTATGAAGGAAGGTCTTAAAGGCCCTGTTATGGCTGAATGATTTAGTCCTAATCCGATTGAGCAGGCTGGGGGGTCTTGATTGGGCGGCATCAGGTCCTCACCGCAGGACAACCAGTGTGCTCACACCTGCCACTCCACGCCGTCTAAATGTTGTAGCTGATTACTGACAGTAATTAAAATTTCTAATTATATCTGATTCACTATCTCACAGGATTTGTAGAAATTCAGATTATTAGCTGCTTTTGTTTTGGCTCAATTACCCACTTGTGTCTCATGAGAGCTGTAGCTCGAAAGCTAGAAATGAGCCGTGCCAGCTCGGTACCTCTCGGCGAATCCGTGCCTTAGCACCTGCAGATGTTTACGACAGGTCTGCCTTTTGGTCAGTGTTATTGTGTAATGTTGAAGGGTTAGAACAAGGCGCCTTCCTGTGATGACAGGGCCACACATTGGTGGCTCTTGTTCGAGATAACTGATGAGTATTCAGAGGAATATGTAAACAGATGAGCAGGGTATAAGCAGCATGCCATTGGGGCTATTGAAGTTTGACCAATCAAACCCATGGAAAACACAATCAGGATTCCCAGATGGTGAAAAGAGGGGGAAAAACTTCTTGAGATTAAAGGCAAGAAAACCAGTGGTGGAAAACATGAGTGGCAGAAGCAATCCTCTAAAGCAATCTATAGCAGCTCGTCCAACCTTGAAGGAACGTACAATAGCCCGAGCCGTTTCCTCGGCATTAGCAGTCTTGTGTGGGATGCTGTATAATCTACCTGCCAGATTAAGATGACATGGTCATTGTCTAGAAGAGAGAATTGAATTATGGTGTGTGAAGGGGGTTTAAATGAGATTATGCAGAAAGAACTCATCCGGCATGCGTGAGATGTGCAAAGTCAGGGGCTCGGCACACTGACTACACTCTGCCGCTCACACTTGCTGCACTTGCGCTCATGCAGGGTGTGCTGCTTTGCATATACCTAAGCACCAACACAGAAAGATGCAAATAACAACGCTTAGACATGCAAATGCTCGTCCACACATACACACTTGGCCTACATTCGTATGCCAGGCTGCAGTGGGGCTCATTCCCTCCTGCTTTTCTGCGTTCTCGTATGCAGAGATGGTGATTTTATTCTTATTTTGGTGACACTGCTTCTCCTGTCTGTGACTCTGTAATTTGCTCACTAATGTGTTTACAGTGCTGGCTTGCTTAGGGTTCCCCTAACATAAGTATACGGTCTAATCCCTTGGATGAGTGCGATTAGCCTAACAACACTGCAGCATATTTAGTACATGTATCTGTTCTGTTTAACAGCAGCTAATCTCCTTGCACCCCCAAACCACTGAGTTCTCGTGATCCTCCCTCCCCATGTTTACATTTAAACTCAGTCTCTTTTCATGTTTTACCTCGGGCTCTGTGTGCGTGCATGTGTGGATGCTTCTCTTTTTTACATTCATTACAGCGGTGGCTGATGCGTGCGTGTTAGTCTATCTACCTGTACATGTGCGCTTGGTTCCTCATCCGTGATGCAGTTTAAATTCTGTGGATGCTGTTCTCAGAGGATATTGCAGTGCGTGTACCTACCCTGGGGGGGGGGCAAGAATATGTTTAGAGATTCTGCTAGAGCAGCCGGCAATTTATCTTCATTGATCATCAGGTGATAGGGTGCACAAAGGCTTTATAACAATGATGATGGTATCAATTAATCACATTTACGGTATAGTGCTCCGTCAGATAGGATGTGATCCCATCCTTCGGGACTAACACATATGCCCACGTGTATGTGTGTCTGTGCCTGTGCATCGGTTGAGTTTGGATGGATTAGAATTAGCAGATGGACTCGTATTTGCATTAGCCACCGGGGTGCTAGCACAGACGGAGTCAATCTGTTGTTCAGGGCTGAGACCAGGTTGTTGCCCACTAGGGTAGAGCCAGGCCAGGACACCCTGTCTGGGACTCTGCATTAGCAGCAGGGAGTTGGGGAGGGAGCAGTCTATATGAGGTTAAGGAGATATAAAGCAAAGGTGGAAATTTAGAAACTTTTATTCAGTTGCTCACTGATACTGGGATACTTTGAAAGGCAGCGAAAAAAAAATAAATTTGGACATAGATTTGTGCCGCTCTGCTAGAGTGATGAAAGGGATATGACTTGAACATAAAAGGAAAGGAAAAGCAGGAGATTATAAGTTGAGGAGGGCAAGTACAGTGAGAGGAGGAGCGGGGATATGAGGGGAGCTCAGGAATCTAAAACCTATTGCAAGTGTTTTGGGGTCAATTAGCATTCTTCCTGATATATTCATGCTTTTTGTTTCCCCTTTCTTCTCTGGCCTCTTGTGGTTTTTCATAGTCCTAAGCTCTCTGCAAGGGGCTGGTTACAGTGTTTTGCTAGGCACTGCTTGTGTTTGTGTCAGCCAGTCATCACATTCCCTGCAGAAATAGCCCAATCCTTCTTTTTCTCTCTTCATTGTTTCTCGTATATCTATTCCTCTCAACATTCTTCCTTTGAAAATTGATACAGCGTGCATTTAAGGCAACATTCTGAACCAGAAGAATGCACAACTCATCCAAAAGTTATGACAACATTTTTTCCCTTTCATTTTTTTTTCCATTAAATAGTAAATGGTCTGCACTTTAATAGCACTTTGTAACCTTGGTGGTTTTATATAACAGACTAATGGCAGCCATGCTGCTATGCAAGGCACTGAACTGACTTTGTGAACTAACTGTGAACGCCTTGCCCAATGGCACTTCTGTATGCAGAGGGCCTGGGGATTGAGTTATGACCCTCTGCAGTTATTGGATACCCGAGCTTCAGCTGCCTCGTTAAAAAGCCCATTAAGCAAATACGGTATGCAATCCCTTTTCCCGGTGAAGGCAGTATATGTATGCAAGAGCTAACGTCTGTCCTTTACAGTAACAAGCTCCATTGTTATCGTGTACAATGCTAACAAATGAGTCTTCGAGAGGTTAAAAGCCAGAAAGGCGTGATTATTGCTCTTCGAGGTCCATACAAATCAATTTCAACTAACAAATAGGATGCTTGAGAAGCTGAATGCCTGTGTGGGCTCCATATAAGCAGATGGTGAGCATTTTTTTTTTAAGACCAGCTTTTAAGTTAATAATTAGGAAGTTAGAACAACTTTGATACGACTCCAAGATGTGCTTTGCAGTAAAAGATGCTGTCAGATGCTTAGTGGGTTGTTTTTGTAGCAGTTCTAGAGCATGACAGTTGTGGAACAAAAGGAGAATAAAGACTATTGTAATTATTAGAGCAACCTTCTGTACCAGGAAAATGCTTCTTTAGGAGAACAAGAGAGGGGACAGTAAAGGAAGCAGAGCTTCTTTTTTTTTTTTTTTGCACTACACCCATTACGTGTCATCATTCCAAACTAATCATGTCCTGGAAATTGAGCCCGAGGAAGACTGCTGAGCTTGGATTTCACTCTGCTTTCCATCCCCTCCCCTTTTTCTTCAGCCATTCTTTCAATTTCTCCCCCCTTCTTTCTCCCACCCTCACATCGTTTTGCCTCTTTATCTCAGTCCGATCTTTAATTCACTCTAACACCATCCATATCTGTGCCTTCCTTTAGTATTCTCCTTCTCTTTGCTTTCTCTTTATTCCTCCCGCTCCATTTCTCTTTTCTCTAGTCTCTTAGCCTTTCAGTTTCTTGTCTCAGTTTTTCACTGCCAACTACTGAGCCAGGGAATAGTGCTTCGGCTTCTCCGCACTGGATTGTTTACTGTCAGACAAAGAAGTGGATTTTCAATTAAACTGGCTGTCATTAGAAAGACGACGACACACTCCTGCCTCTCCTGAGCCATCTGCAACATGGGCAGACTTCATGCTTTGATGATTTTCCTCTGTGTTGTTCCCCTATTCTCCCTTATCCTGTCTAAAACACTCGAGCTACACGGCTGCGTTTGCATTTCTCTGACGCACAGCTCTTATACCATTGGTTAGGACTCCAACAGACCTGCTTATAATATCAACCTCCACAGTTATCACATGGTGAAGGTCTGCTGTCTGTTAAGATGCTGACTGAACTGGAGACCACCTGGCTGGTAATTGCACTGGCTTAATAGTACCAAGAATGCTATCTCGTCCTCACAGGTGGTCACAAGATGTGGTGGGATAAATCGCTGCATAAATTACCAACCGCAGTCGAACTGCAGATTTTGTTAAAACTGGAAAGTGTAGGTGTTTCAAGGGGAAAAGTGATAAGCCACAGGATTGGGAAATGCGATGGGAAGAGGCGGAGAGGACTTACCTACGACGCACACGGTGCGGGGGAGCAGGGCGGCTTGCGGTTGAACCCTGAGCGCATTGTGTGCAACTGTTATCTTTCAGTACAAGTAATTCAGATCTCGCTGAATGAGTTTGAAGAGCGGAAACACAGAGGCCCGGAGACAGGCAGCATCCAGATGACATGCATGGTCTATCCTCTGGAGGGGAAGAACGCACTTCTTCCTTTGACGTGGTATTTTCATACATATTTCATTTTCTCTTGGCTGTGATTACCACCATCTCTCCCCACTTCCAGTCTGCCCTCCTGTTTGTGTGTTGGAGTTGTTTGTGTGTGTCTGTGTGTGTGCACGTATGCACGCATTGTAGGGAGAAGGGGGCCAGTTATATTAGATTTGGCAGAGGCAGCAAAATTTGCCTGACATGTTGAGGGAGAAGATTAGAGGGGGAAACACAAAATGTATTCAGTATTACATTCTCATCTCACAGCTGTAGCAATTGATTTTTTTTTTTTTAAAGCACACATCGGAGCGCCTGGACTGCCGATAGCTGAGAAGGAGGTGTGGAGAACTGCCATTATCAGGCCGACGACGCCGATGCACACATGTAAAAATTGGGAATGAAAAGAGGATAAACAGCAATAATCTGTTTCTGCGGATAGAAGCGTGTCTAAAGTCATTTGGGGGCAGCCGCTGTGTATGAGTTTCTCGACTGCTCTGGCTCATTGTCCTTTACTTCATTGCTTGGCCTAAGCCTGCCCTTTGGGTCAGATTACTCACAAAATGCCTCGTAGCCTTCCCAGGATTCCCCCAGTCTGAGCTTATCGTTCTTATACACACACACACACACATTCAGCAACTCTAGTGGAAAGCCAGCGTACTGTCTTAGTGTTAGAGAGCGCACGTTATGGCTGCCAGTTTTGACCAAACACGGAATAGCGCGGGCAACAAAACAAAGTGGAAAAAATACATTCATCAGCTGTGGATGGCTCATATGGATCTACCTCCTTCACAGCAGCACAACAGCAACTGTAGCTGACAGAAAGTTCCTAAATTAAATAGATTGAGATATTTCTGTATGGCTCTGCTAAATGAGCAGACTTCAAGTCAATACTCTTATTGCGTTGGCCATTGATGAGGGTGAACTTTAAATGAAAGCACCAGTCAATGTTAGGCAGTTAATGTCGTCCTTTGGCAATAAATGGTTTCTTAATGGTTAGTCAATTTTCCCACTTTTGCGTGTAGTCTCATATGAAATGATTAGTGACGCATGGCTATGTTGGGAGAGGGAGCATCAATCAAGCCTGAGAGAAAGAATGATTAATGACACGTGTCTGAGAGGGAGGCCCAAAGGGGTGGGAGGTGGTGATGGTGATGGTGGGTAAACAGCCTTTCACACTCAAAAATGTGTTTTTGTTTTCTTTGTTCTCTCTTCTCATCTCACAACTTGTAATTATTAGTTGTTCACGCAGACCCCCTCTTTTTCTTTTCGTTTTCTTCCTTTTTTTGAAACAATCGAATTCCAAGAGTCCTGAAAATTAAAAGTTGACGGGAACACCTTTGAGTCCATCTCAGTACTTCACTTGCGATGCAACAGAATCGCATGGTTTTGCAGGTAAATATGCGAGGGTTTTATAGAGTGTGCTTCTGCTCTGTAGCTGTTGACGTAATGCCTGTGTTGTTTTTACAAGTCCCCTGCTCCATGTGTTGATCTTCTCTGACGTCAGCATGTGGGGCGCTGTGAACCATGAAGCCCCGCAAATCATGTGTGTGTTGGAGCAGATGAGACTCCACTCTCAACTCTCTTTGATCAGTGCGGAAAACTCAAACCAGCTCCTGTCATGCTGCGCCAGTGTGTGGGAACATTTTCACACAGCATTTACCTTGATGGCGAATTGAAGCTGACTTGGTAGAGGAACGTGACCCTGTTGGAGTTTAGAACAAAGTACTTGTGTTAGTAAACAGATGCATAAGTTGCATTCTTATGAGCTGTCAGTAACAACTTGCAGGCTTTCGGAGCTCGTAGGCGGGGGTGTACAATTTCACTATCCCTCGAGCTTTCCAAAGCTTTGGTTAGACATTCCAGAAATGCCATCCTGACGATCCGTCCGTGGCCGCAAAGCTAAAGCGTGGATTCCTGTACCATCTCCACTCAAGGTCTAATTGTGTCCATATACTTCTGTATCGAGCTCTCAGATCAGCCAGCACATACTGCTCCATCTATCTGCTCACACTTTTTCTTCTTTCCTCTTAGTTATATCCGTCACTCCCACCCGGTTCCAGACCTTTGAATCTGTCCACTTCACCAAGTTGACTGATTTGTTTTGTATCGAGATATGAAAGACCAGTTTTTCAGTTTCATGAAAAAAAAAAGTTTGTCGAATGGTCGCTGCTTGAGGACTAATGATTAACCAATCGCTTGCATTGGTGAGACTAACGGGGTTGTCAAGCTGTGTGCTATTGCTTGAGGAAGATGGAATCCATGTGGAGGTAATGCCAGACGAAAGATGGGAAAGAAACGTAATAAATAGACAGTTCTGTCTGACATCAGGCACGCTGTCATGTAGTACATCCAGTCGTTGCTTCTTTTTCCATGGGAGTACCTGTATTGTGCTAGCAGCTTTGTATTAGATTGGATACTTAATTTTCTTAATAGCTGTTTTTAGATCACTGTATTCAGTGACCCAAATATAAAATCCAAAAATGTGCCTTTTTAAATAAGTCTAACACCAAAATAAAGATGGACCGTCTTCTAGAAGTTATGTTGCAACAAAGATTAAGAGATTTAGGCCCCAATCACACAGGCTTGGAGACCAGTGAGTCACTGCCCGCCACCTAAGGAAAAATATTGCATGTCCTACTGATTTCAATTAATTCCTGGCTGTCCCAGTCCAAGTCAAGCAGTCCTTGCTACAGTTGCCTGCAATCACTCATCTGATACTCACTAAGCAGTACTGAAAGTGTGGAAAGTGTGATGCAAACCAGAAATGTTTGCCTTCAAAGCGAATTTTGTGCCTTCTGCTGTGTGGTTTTTTTTTTTCAGTGGCAAAGCACAACTTTGACTCCAAAGGTGATCAGTCTCTACTTTCGGTCTTCTTTTCTTCACTTTGGTGTCTTCCATTTGTTCTATAAGCAGGCCTGATGTGAGAGAAACCAAGACAAGAGCTTCAAAGGTTACCCCTAGTAGGCTTTCAAGGGCGTCTGTCTTGTTGTTTTAGAGAGAGACTAAATGAGGGCCTGCACCAAAGCCCAGTACAAGACGCATAATGATTGGAAACAGGAATGAAAAATCCACTTAAATTGGAAATTTTAGTAGAGCACGAGACACAGTCATGATTTTGTTCAGTGAGTGGAAAATGGACTTCTAACCAGTTTAAAAAAAAATCAGGCCATTAGCTAGCTGTCCAGTGCCAGGTGTCCTCAAGCTACATGTCACACTTTGTATAGGCTACCTTGGTAGAAATCATAGCATGGTATTACCTTAATGCTAAATCAATTACGGGCTTTCCCTCCTCTGAGCCCCAAGCTTAACCTTATCTTAGATGACCGTGGACCATAACTGATATAATCATAGAAGTCCCCGTGTGGATGTGTTACCAGCACATTATCAGACGTAGTAAATCAGTTTATGGATTAATCAAGTTTAGCCCCCACGTTTTTAAATAGGAGCTCCCCGCTCCCTCCCCTTGCTCCTCCACAGCTGAGCACTCTGCCCATTTCCAGTGCACTCAGGTGTGGCTCCACCTCCGCACGCTGTTAATAGGACATAATGGCTCCGTATCTGCTCGCAGACCAAATGAATTGAATCAGTTCCACTTTGTGATTAAAAACCTGGAACTTGTGACCTGGGTGTTGTACGTAAGGCTGCACCCGAGCTCTAGGTTTGGCTGAGCTCTGTGTTTAGGGGAGTCCAGGGGAGAGGTCTTAGCTCACGTACACCGGATGCCCGAAGCACCTGCCTGCACTCAAACAGACATGATCAAAGGTTCTCAGCAGGAGACGCTGACTGTGGCAGGTTTAGTGGAATTTTAGGGGGAAAACTTTTTCTACATTCTTTTTTTATATATGTATGGGAAGCATTTTTGAACACGGGATTCCACCTTTCAAACTGCGATGTATTTACACCCATATTCATGGTTTGTAACAGGACTGATATCGTTGGGATGTATGTGTTTTTCCACATAGACATAAGCAGAAGTCAGAAATGTCTTTAGCACAAAAGCAACCATGACCTCTCATCTTTTTTGCGTTTCAGTGATAGCATAAATAAAGAATAATAGATGCTGACAGAGCAATAGCACACAACCTACCACCTAATTAAGTGTCTCTGTAGCTAACAGCCATAGATAATGAAAGCAGCTGCAGTTGGTGGGAATAGGTTTGACAGCCTTTTTCTTTCTGCTTCTCCCTCCAGCAGCCTCCCTCCTTTCAGTCCTCTCTAAATACCATTGAGATAAATTAGCCTCACTGATAAAAACCTTAATTCTCTTTCTCAGATTACATTTCCTAACCTTTGCACCTCTTTCCCACCGACTCTTAGCAAGCCTCAGATCTCTTAGCACGCTGGACTGAGCTGACAAGTTGTTGTGCACATTTACTTTGTGGACCTTAATAGGCCCTTTTATTCCCTCTTTGTCTTCCACTGGTTGTCATACAATCAAATTGCGCTGATGGAACGAGTCGTCACTTCGCTGCCAGAGAACCCCCCGCAAAGTGAACAAATGTGATGAACACCCTCAGCGCTTTGATCCTGTTTAAATTGCGCATTTATGTCACTCACTCTGCTCCTAACAGTAAAGCCTCGTCTGGCGTGCGTGCAGCCAGAATGTGGTGTAATAATGCACAGTATGTGCATCATTCACAATAAGTTATCTGCAATATTGTGTTCTTTTTGAGGAAAACAAAGCCATAAGAATGCTCATAAAGTCCAAGCAAAGTGATGGATACAGTAAGGCAGAGAGATGTAGGGGTGGGTGAAAAGATAAGCAAGTGTGAGGGAGGGAGGGACCGAGAGAGAGGAGAAAGGCAGAGATGAATAACTGTTTGACAGGTGGAATGAAAAAGCCGCAGAGGGTGTTTGAAACAGTGTGTTAGGAGTGTGTGCGGTGTGGTGTGGCGCAGCGCAGCGTTTGGGTCATACATCACCGTAATACAGCAGGAGGACATAGCCTAGCACAGCGCTATGCAGAGCAGGGGAGAATAATGTGCTGCACTTGCACCCGCTCAATCTGATTGAAACACACAGCAGAGCGGGCTACATTTACTCACCCCCCACATTCACACTTTATAAATCTGCTCTTAGCCTGTTCATATTCTCTAAGACCCCCCCCCCCAAAAAAAGAAAAACCGGAACAAAAAAGAGACACAAGTTCTCCATCATGCTGAGGCGAGGGTCTACTGTGATGTGTGCCAGCTGGTTTCGTGTTGCTGTAAAGCTGCTGTAACATGGTGAGTAAATTGCAGTGCGTGCACTTAAAAAAGCATTAGGTTGTCATTAAAAACGGCTTTGGCTTTGTACGAGACGTCTATTGATATAGAAATTGATTGTTTCATTTATAAAGCTGGAGAAAAGGGGAATATTAACAAGACAAACATAGATTGTGCTGATATTACATTTCGTGCCAGTTCACATTATCTCTATGTCATTGTTTTGTTTGTTTTTTTCGTTTAATATTTGCAGCTTGACACGTGACTATAAGGGCGCCATATTAGCAGCGGGGTGTCTTCAAAGCTAAACTGAAACTAATTAAGGTAGATGATGCTTTCCAATTGCCTCGGGAGTCAGATGTCGGAGCTGGGAGTGATGTCACTCTCGAGGTGAGCAAGTTACAGTAGTAAAGTCGGAAAAAGCAAGGAAAATTAGGTATTGTTTTGCTCCTTAGCAACACGCGTCACTAGCAGTTCTGTGCAATGCAGGACTGTTTTTGCACTTAAAAACACTGCAGCATGTTCATGGATAGAGCCTGGTGAGGGCTCCGTTTGTGGCTCATTTAGCCTGTCACAGATGCACAGCAGTGTCTGTACAGATTATACGTTTTAACGTTTTACTGCTGTTTACGTGCACTTTGCCATTGTTAAGTCTGCCTTGGTGGGGCTGCTCTGACATTCCCAGCTCAGAGTTTGACTTGAGGGGGCGATCCAGTTGAAAATTCCGACTTCAAATGGAAAGTATCATGAAGTTCAGTGTCTTGTTTTTTTTTTTTTTTTTTAGCTTTCTCATAGCATGAAATAGTTGCAAATTATTTAGATTATTATAACTGGCCCTGGCTCTGTGCTCCTTTCTCTGCATGCCTTTGATCAGTGAAGCAAGATTCAAAGCAGAGCTCCTAGCCTCTCCCTCATGCTACTGACATTTACATTATCCACCCTGGTCTTTCTTCAGCCCTGATAATTAGCTCCATCACAACAGCGCTGCAAAAAAAAGTAGTGTGATAGACTCTGGAAGGATGGCGGGAAAAGCTGTGTGTTATCACGTAGGCTGTCACACAAACTCCTGAACCGCGCAGGCTAAGGCCCACACGCCAATCACGCCTAACGACATGCAGCAGACAGGTAAGGGTGATGTGATATTCATGCAACCAGTTATAAATTGCGGTCCCATCTGTGGGTGTACCTAATTGGCCAAGGGTTCAGGTCTCAGAGGCTGCCACCTGCTTACACTGTCATTAGCATGGAGGCTGTGTTGCTTTACATTTGTCACCTCTCACCTCCTTCAGGAAGCTGTGGTGTTAGAAAGGCTCAGTATGGACCCTTTTGCTGTTGTGCCAACTTGACCTCTGGAGGTGATTAATTAATGTCAAACCAAAAAAAAGTCAATGATGAGGAGCACTTGGATTGTCGTCTACCACCCCGCTGTGCTGTTTCACCTCCTGGCCAAGAAGTTGAATTAATAGAGTCATCATTGATGGCTAACTTCTTCTCAGATGTGGATGGCCTACTGGGGACCTCAAGGTCTGCCTTGAAAAGAGAATTGGATTCCCTCCATTAATAAGGATTTTATCACCAGGGAGTATAAAAAAACGATGGAGCTTGTCTTGGAAAGATGTGCCTGAAGGGATATTGAGGGGTTCGGGGTTGTGCTAGGAGTTGATAGTTTGATGTATAGAGGTGGATCTCACCGTCGACTAGGTGCTATTTTCATTATTGTCCTGGTCTTGTCTTGGACTGTGTTCATTAGAGTTCAAGGGTTGGTGTGTACCAACTTTCACAGGGGTTGAAATTGGAGTTTTCAAAGGGTATGAAAAGGGCCCTCAAGCGATGAACTGGTCCTTTGGAGCAGTGTAGTATTTGACAGGGCAGCTGTAATTGCTCCCCAGAGACCAGGAAGAGTCAGCATCATCAAAATGGGCACTTCTTAAAGGGATTCACTGCAATCCAGAATGAAATACATGAGAGGAGGGAGCGCCTAAGAGAGCGAGACAGGAAAAGACATTTATTCATTTTGTGTTAATAACTTGTATATTTGTGGAGAAATTACCTCAGATGTCTTTCTTGGGTCCTCTGGGACATTGAAATCTCTTACCCTTTTACTGTCTTGGCCTTTTCTTTTCAGCAATTGTTTTTTTTTTCTTTCCAGAAATGCAATCTCTTTTCATTTGTGTCAGCGGTTGTGTATTGAAAAACATGAGGGCGAGGCCAAGCCTCTGGGCCCCCTAGGGCCAGCACCGAGGCTCTCTTTCAGCATGCAGTATGATGTTCAAAAGCTCCTTCAGTTTTCAGCCCAGTTGAAAGCCGGGTGTTTAGGGTGATTCACAGTAATGGCTGCGGTCATGAGAGTGGTGTTGGGTCATGGGCATATGAAGGATTTTGGACCATGAGGCTAAATAGCCTGCAATAGCTATTTTCACATCTGCTGCTAGGAGATAATAGACATGGTGTAGCACTTGGATTGAGTCTTTATGTGTGAGGTTTGTCTGGAGGCTGTGATAAATATACCTCTGTAATTGACCAGGGTGTCAGAAACTACTCACTCTTCACTGTCTGGAGGCCGCGAATGCTTTTTTATGACCGATGGGCAGAGACAGCTGCAGAAGCTGTGGCAACACCTGCTGTTGTATAACTACGCCTGTATGTGTGGTGGTTGAGGAGGTGTATTATCTAGGTCAAATGGGTCACCACTAGAGTGATGGGTGTGTTCTTCATGGGTGACCTAACCTTCTCACCCTTTACCTCTTTCCTCCACCCTTCACTCTTATGCACTAGTGAGCATGATATACTGCAATATACCCGCTACTGTTGCCTTTGACCAAGGATTTTTCTATAGAAGAGGACAAAATGATTCGCCCTCAATTTCAAGCCAAAATTTTCTGTGCTTTTTTAATGGAGTAAAGGATTTTCAGCATAACATTTCTAAACACAAAACATAAATAATTTCTATTTACATACAAGAGCAGAATTTTCTATGTTATTAGTCCCTTGAAAAACTGACCTTTTACTAAGCTATAGCTCACAGCTTGTAAAATCAAGTTAAAACTCAGGGTTATCTTCCAATTTACACACAGTATTAAAACTTCAGCAAAGGTGTTGAGCAGTCACGTGAGAAAGCATCATGCCAAACACAGAAGAAACCAATTTAGAAAAGGATTCTTGATGCTCACAAAGCAGGAGATGGTTGTACAAAATTATCACAGGGTTTCAAAGTGTCAAGAGATGGACTGAGAAGTATCATTAAGAAATTCAAAGAGAGCCCCACAATACAGAATACGCCTAGCAGTGGTAGGAAGCAAAAGATTTCAAAGACTCTGGAAATAAAACTAGCAATAGATGTGTCCAAAGACTTCAGAACAACTGCCAAGACTCCAGTGAATGAATTGGCAAAGTCGGGAATTGTAGTCTCAAAGAAGACAATCACGAAAAACCTGCAGAGGTACGGACTGTGAGGATGCAGACCAGGAAACACTCCACTTCTGCAGAAAAGATGCCAGGTATGCTAAGGACAACCTAAAGAAAGATTCTTGAGACTGAAAGTGCATCGTTTGGTTAGATGAGCCAAAACTAGATCTCTTTGGCCATGGAGACGCTGCCTATGTTTATGTATGAAGCTCTTCAAGGTTATAGGAATCATTAAAATTTTTTTGAAAGAACAATCAAAAGTAAAACTGGGTCTGGATCATTGCTTTGCCTTCTAACATGACATTTCCACTTCCTCTGGAGTTTTTTTTCCCTACAATCCAATGACCAATCAAATCTTTGCTGACTAAGACTCAATGAAACATTAGGTTGGCAAACAGTGAAAAAATTTGATGGTTTAATTATATCAACTGGCAGTTGGTCTGCAGCTTCCTCATGGTGCACATAAATTTGCGCTTTCAAAGAGCAAACCCTGGTGACTGACTGTTGACAAAAAAAGATCCCTCTCTGTAAACATTCCTGGTGTCCCTTGGGTTGACCCCAGTTGGTGACCCATGATGAACTCCTGACCAGAGCTGCCATGTCCTCCTGACTTGGTTCAGTGACACTCTGGATTGGGACAGACAGACAGCAGCAGACAAACTGACACCCTGACCCAGACACACAGGAATGCAAAGAGGGGGATCTATAGAGATTATACTGCTTTCTTTTTCAAAATAGACTCTGCCTTTGAATGTGCGACTCACTCTCTTCCACAGAGGCCCGGTCCCTGTTTTTTCCTTTTCATTCCGCAAGCTTTGCTTTCACTTAATCTAATTTGTCATCGCAGGCAAACAATTTTTCTTTATTTTGTGTGATTGTTCTAAGCGCTTCTTTTCATATGGCTTAAACTGGCTGCACTGGCAGTTAGAAAGATATACTGTTGGCCCTAATCTCCCAAACCAGCTACCTCTTAACTAAATTTGTCCATTATCCTTTCATTCTCACTCCTGACCTCTCCCCTCATCCCCTTGCCACATTGAGATGGCTTATGGAAATGATCTAAAAATGGAAAGAAATGGAAAGTCCAGGGTTCTGTGGCTCCAACTCAGCACATATTGGTTTCACTCACGGTGGGTACAGCAGAAGCATTTTTTTGCTTTTTTGGGTCATTCCTTCCCTCTGCAAATAAACAGTTTAACCTTATTTACCAGCAACAGATCAAAATGCCTTAGGGCGATACAACATCATGTTAGAAAGTGCTCATATGATTAAACGCTGAGCTATTTGATGTTTAAGTGGCTTAAAGTTTTTGTGTATTTCATATTTTATAGACTCATGGTAAAGTCAGTGTAAGAATTTATGATTTTGGTACTTTATAGAAGCATTTATATATGGTTACTCAGTTTAATTACTGAATTGTTTTCATACTTGGAGAAAGTTGGGCATCCCTCTGTGAAACCCTTGGTGCAATTATATGTATATTAGAGATGTTCTGGTGTGTTTGCTTTGTATATTCTCAGTGGTTCAGGACATTAAAATACCCTCCTAAAAATCCCTCCCTTCTGTTCCACGTTGTCCCTGTTCAATCACAGGTAGCTGAGCTGTGTGGGGCTTCTCCGTAAGCCCGATGTCACTCTGCTAGAACCCCAAGACAGCAAAGACAGGAGGGGAATTTGTCTTCCTTTCCCCTTCACTTATCTCTTTTGTTTGTCCTGGTTTCCATAGATGAGCAGCAGCCCTCCGTTCTCTTCTCAAGCGAAACTAAGTGCTGCCGCTACTCTCGACCTGCCAGCTCCAAATTGGCAGCCTGACCTTCTTTTTCTTCCTCGGGGCGTCTGCACAAAGCCATACCTCTACCGTGGGGAAAAATGCAATTAAGAGGTGACATAAACACTGAGCACCCGTTGTAGCCGTGCCCAGAAAGAAGGAGGGGGTAAGGCAGCTGCCATTGTGACACGCTTGCATAGACACTGGTCTATTAATTGGAGTTGCACGTTGCCGAGTGACACTGGGGTGAAGAGTCTTGATAGAGAAAGTGGATGTGGCTCGGTGTTACTGAATGAGCCTTGACAGGAATGTGGTGTCAAACTTTGCTCTGGCTGGTGTATGCATTAAGTGCAGCTGCTCTCTGACCTTGTGTTTTCATTCGTTGTAGACAATTATCACCTAATGTTTCTGTACTGGTGACAGATATGCAGAGCAGGGGTGTGAATTTTAAGCAGTGCCTTAACTAGTATAAACCCCATTTATAAGCATACAGGCTGCAAAACATCTTCAATGAAAGACATGGGATTAAGGCTTTATAAGACCTGTGAAATACTAACAATCTAAATTAAAAACCTGATTTAAATCCAAATTAAACCTAATATTTTTTGGCAAGTTGCAGGAAATGATTTGGATTAAATGTAGGACACCAATTAAAAGCGCATTCGTTGCTCTAGTAAGCAGAAAACACGCAAGCTGAAAAATGCAAATGGTGGCCTGCATCTCCTACTAAATGTTTTCATTATCTCCATTTCCAGGCTCAATATGACCTGATAACTCACCTGCAAATTATATAGAAAATACATGATATGGATCATCACAACCCTCCTTTTCTTGTAATGTGATATGAGTATCTCACAGCTTTTATTTTTAGTGGAAGAAGCCCATTAAACTGCCACTGTGGGAGAGAGCTGCTTAATTGCCAACTAAGGTGTGTGACATTTGGAGCAGCACATTGAATCTGGCCCAAAGTCCAAAAGGTGTTGTGAAGGACTGAGTAATTACTCTGGTCTCTCCAGGCAACGGGTTTAATAAGATGACTGAGTCATGGAAGGGTATTGCAGACATGCACACTAACACACACGCGCGCACACACAAAGATTTTTGTGGGATGCCATTTATATCTTAGTGTTTTTTTCAGCTACTGGATTTCAGCAGCTGTATAGTTCAAACTACAACGTTTAAACCATTCCTACAGATTTTTCTTTATACTTTCTGTTTAACAGATATAAAACATTTAAATCGTTTTTAGAGATGCATCAGTTGCAATTTTCTTAATATATTCTGATATCTGATTTGTTGTTATTCTTTCTTTTTTTTTCTTATTTGATTTCAGCCTGTCTTCATTTTCTTTTTCTACGAACAGTAATTTCTTTCATAAAAATGCCAGATGTGTTCATTCTTTTTACCTTTCTTCCCCAAATCTGCACCCAATTAGTGGACCTTTTTATTACTTTCACTCAAACAAACCTCAAAATCGTACTACAGGTTAGTGTGAAGCTTTTTTTGTGCAAATAAAATCCAACTGAAATTAATTGCTGTATAACCCATTTTATCCAACTTGTCTGGGATTGCTGCAGCATCTTTTTTTTTTTTTTTTTTTTTTTTTTTTTTTTTTACTTTGAAACAATGCCAGCTG
>CAKLIZ010002447.1:0-22246 GCA_922035795.1 Oreochromis mossambicus
AGTGTAAAATGTAAATAAAACCAGTATGCAATGATTTGCTGGGTAGTTATAGACCAATTTCCAATCTTCCCTTCCCACATTTCAAATGTCTTTTATTTTGAGCTTGAGTAGCATTTAGAGAACACAAGCTTAAGCATGTTTAGCTGTCTGTCTGCTATAGTGGTGTCTAATGTGTCATTGAAGGTATTCACTTTTACCACATCAGATACCAGTGAACAGCTAAGGGGATGAGGAAGTATTGCAATTAACACAAGCCTAGTTAAACACTGAGGGTTCTCAGTAGGGGCCATGCTGACACCAGCTGCCTTCTGGCAGAGGGTACAATGCCCCTCCCATGTTTTAAATGCAATTTAGAACAGCACGCAGCAACACCACATATGAATGGGTGGAGAGAGGTATGAGGTCTTCACACCCCCGTTCTCTGTTTGCCATCTGGGGCAGGGGCTGGGAAGGGGGGTTAGCCGTCTGGGATGCTGGGCCTCCCTGCTGCTGCAGGACTAGAGGCGGCCTGCTTGTCTCCACTTCAGAGCAAAGGACAACATATCCTGGGTGTGGGGGCGGATTGCCCCTCTGGTGGTGATGGTACCTGGACCTGGGGGGTTTTGAGTATGTTTGGGGAGTGTGAGTGTGTGTATAGTGTTCATTTCTGTTTGCGAGTGCTGAGTATTTGTATATGTGTGCATGAGGGTGGGAATGCATGCTTGTGTCTGTGTGTGCCTGTTTGTCTATGTTTATGTGTCAGGATAGGTGTTAGACTCCACCTCTCTGGGAACATATCAGGCTCCCCCAGGTGTGGTGGCCTGTCTCCCCCGACCACACTTCCTGCTGGTGGCTGATGCCCTCACCTGTTGCTGCATTTGTGGTTCTTGGGTCTGGTGCTGGGCGCTCGGGTATGTACTGGCTCACTCCCAGCAGCTGCTTGGCAGAGCCTGGCTCGGTCGGGGCCCTTCCAGGGGTTGGGGGGCCCTCAGACCTCTGGGCCCAGGGCTCGGTCTGCCCTGCCGTAGCTGGCTGCCGGTGGAGCCTGCAGGCATGTCGCCGCAGCTCCCTGTGACTTCTGCACCACCGTGGCACCATCTGGGGCTCTCCTTTCTAGAAGGGTGGCGCGGCTGCCCCTCCGATGGTCCTCTTTGGGCTCTCGTGCTCTGGGGGGCCTCTAGATGTCTGGGGCCTGGATCTCCTCCATGTCTGCTTCATGTCCCTGGGGGCAGGGCTATGGCTCCCCACACCTAGTATTAGATAGTTACATGGAAAAACCTTTTGAATACAACTGCACTCACGCACACAGGTGTTCACAGAGATACACTATCTTCCTTGGCTTCTGCCTCTAAACATAACTTGTGTTCTTGGTCTTGTGTGCTGCTCAGTAGCATTCAGTATTTATTATTTACTGTTAATTATGCTTATCTAGGTTATTGCTATGGTCTTCCTACTGTGTTGTTCGCAGTTCACATTTTTTCTTCTTTATTTTTTTCCGGCAGGTGATCTAGCGGATTTTTTGTGTCTTTTCTCACTGTCCCTCTTCCCCTCTCTTTTTGCTTTCCCTATTTTGTTCTTGAACTTCTCTTGTCTACATCCTTCCTTTTCCTACCCCCCGGTCATGTCTGATCAACTTAGGAAAATAAATCTGTATTTTTCTTGGTCTTCAGACAATAATTCTGATTTCTACAGTGCCGAATGGGACAGGCAGAAAAAATAAATAAATAAAAATAAAGTAAAAAAATAAACACTAGCCCAGTTTGTAGTTTTGACTGGCCCTTCCTATTTTTAAAGTCAGGAGGGATTGTCTCTCTGAAACCACACCCTTACTTTTGTGCTGACTGCACCTTGTTTTCTTTGTAAACATTGAGAGACGGCAGTGGAAGGGAATAGGGTTTCAATAGTAGGACAATGGTCAGAAAGAACTCCTTTTAGTTCTTCTGCACAAATTTCTTATCGAGCAAGACAAGGAAACATGAAAAACACAGGACCAGTAGAAGGAGGAAGAGGAGAAGGTGGAGGAGGCGACAACGCAGACAATATCTGCCAAAATGAGAAGAGCCAGGTGGGTCAGCTTTCTGTAAAATTTTCAGCTGTTGTTGTGATATCATGTTGGCAACCCCCTCCCCCCAAAAAACAAACAAAAAAAACTTACACATTAACTTTAACTTCCACTTTAAAAAGGTGGAAGTTCAAGCTATACCTGGAAGTTTCTCCCCTTGAAATTCCAAGTAACATCAGTGACCACTGCAAGATTTCTTGGAAAAATGCATCATGCGACAGCTGTGCAAATGTCCATGTGAATGAACAATTCTGTTGTCATTTGTTGATGCAAATGTTGCCAAACTGGTGGGGGTTAAAGCCAGCTTCACAGTTTTTCCTTGAATGCCTGAACCGGTGTACCTAATAAAGTGGTTGCTTAAAGTATGTAGTGTGACTTGTTGGTGCTATGTTCTAAGATTGTATATATTTTCTTTGTCTGTTTTTTAATGTATATAGTTTCACAAGTATGATTTTGCCTTTCTCAATTTCAGCAAAGTTAAAAAACATCTTTTTGTGTCTCAACAATTTTTACTCTACATTAAGTGTACATTTTTGCAGAACTGTTCTTTCCAAATGAAAATTTTGACATTTTGATTACTAAATCTTTAAAGGGTGGCTTCACCACCCAGGCAACAGTAACTCGATAACCACTCATTACAAACAAGCTATTCAAAAGAGCATCTCTGAAAGCACAACTTATCCAACCTTGAAACAGACGGGCTTCGGCAGCAGAAGACTATACTGGGGGCCACACCTGTTAGCTAAGAACAGAAAACTGGGGCTACATTTCACATGGACTCACCAAAATGAGACCATAGAAGACTGAAAAACACCAATGGCTTCCACAGGCATCAGTTTTTCTATTAGTTGCAAGTAAACGAAGTATTTGAAAAACGTTTTAGGTAATTTGATTGAAAACATTAATACAATACTGCAAAGTGTTCAGGGAAGTGAGTGATCTAGAGTTGTGACTGACAAAAGTACAGACTCTTTTGATGAGTTGTAAGATTTAAGTCAGAAGTGCATCAACACGGTAACAAATATCTTTAGTAATCAAGCGTGTGTTGAAACAATAGCAGTGTGTGTAAAAACAACAAGAATGAATAATGGATAATGCAAAACTATAAAAAAATTCTTTCAGAGTTGGATCCCCAAAATCATCAAGAACAGAGTGTGCAGCACCTTTGTAGAAGATTCTGTCAGGTACTGTGACCTCGGCCTTTTGAAAGCAACATGTCTGTAATTTAAACGGGTTCTCATAGTGATGTTTGTATCCCTCCACCTGTCTCAGTAATGGTGCATTGTGTCAGTGTGGGGCTGTGAGAGATGACCATGCCTCTGCAGCTCTTGGAGACTATTTCAGCACAGCAATTGTGAACCACTGGGAAAGCGTGCAGCACTCCTCTGAACAACCAACTGATGCCTTTGGAGAGGTGCAGTTTGCAGGAGCCAGCAAGAGGCACAGCTATGTGGGTGGCTTTCTTTCTTTTTTTTTTCATAATGCTTTATCTCTACAGCCTTAGATTTTTTGAATATGTATGCATGTTCTAAAAAGCAATGCCTATAAAGGTGAGTTAAATAAAGATCCAGAAAAAGGTGTGATAGGCCGTACTATTCCTGAGTTCTCCTGAATTTTCCTGCTACTGCACCTGAGTATACAAAATCAGTGCAGATCAAATGTCATTTTCATTTGGGTTGAAACAACTGAGGCTTGTATGCACATCCTATGTTCATTACTTTTATTAATTTCATTACTTTCTAAGCCTTGTGCGTTGCTGACGTGCTTGTTACTCTTTATCTGTCAAATCTCTAAACTTAGTTCCTGCGCCTGTCATGGAGCACTGAGCCTTCTTTGGTGTACAACATATTGACAACCCATTGGGGTCTTCCTACACCCAACCTGGTTGTTTCTGTTGTGGGTGGAAATAGCAGAACACAGATAAAGACCTGGGTACGGGAGATCCTCAGACAGGGACTGGTGAAAGCGTCACAAAGCACAGGTAATTTGTTCATTTCAGGCACAACAAATACATATATTAAACATAAAGTGCACAAAAACAAAAAACAAAATTTACCTGAAAAGGAGTGGGACGAAGAAAACTTATTAAATCCCACCCCTATACTCACTCATCAACAAAAACAATAGCTTCACACAGCTACGCCCATCATTGCAAAACCAAACAACACATCAACAGCCCCGGGCATCTCAACGGCAGCTCGCAAACTGAATACAAAATATATTAATTATAAATTGCGTTAACACAGGTAACAGGCAATAATAATTACATAGTAACAAGCACACATCTACACACACATGTACATATATGTACATACATACACTTTTTTTTTTTGGAATCCATACCAGCAATGGTAAGAGAACAGACATTACAGAGCACACCAAAACCATCATTGAGTATACTGTGACCAGACCAACTGTTTGTAGAGGAATTTAAATTTATGAATATTTTTGCATTGTTTCAGTTGTAAACTCAGACTGTTCCAGATTTTCACACCACATACAGACACACAAAAACCTTTACGAGTTGTTCGAGTTCCGGGTAATTTAAATTCTCCGAAGCCTCTCACATTATAAGCCCTTTCTCGAATTTCAAATATAGTTTGTAAATTTGCAGGTAGAAGTTTATTAAAGGCTTTGTATAAGATTATGGATGTGTTGTAATTAACCAGATCCTGGAATTTAAGTAACTTTGCCTGAAGAAAGAGTTTGTGAGTATGATCTAGATAACCAGCCTTGTGAATAATACGTAAGACTAACTAAGATTAACTAAACTTTTTTTATTTTCAAGACTTGAAAACTATATAGTTAACCAACTATTCAATTAAATTAAATTTGATGGATATATGTTTATTTATTCATTTTTTTTGGATTAGCATTCAAATATCTCAATGAATACATTAGAAAGATATACCACCATGCAAAAAAGCACGAGATAAGGCTGGTCGAAAAGGTGCTGGCTGAAGCACATGCTTATTATGCCAACCCTTTTAACAAAACATCATTTAGCAAGCATCTCATTTACATAGGGTTTGAAGCAAAAGGACAAAAGAACAGTGGAGAAGAAACTAGAAAAGTGGATGATCTGATCTACTACTATGGAGCTGAAAAGGTTTGGAACAAAATAGTCAAGAAAGAAGAAAACATGGAACCCACCCAATGGACTTCCATACTTGCTGTATAAAATGCTCCCATCTAATATTTTCTCTAGAAACAAATGAAAGTGGTGTGGACAAAGTGAATAATGTCAAAAAAGTGTGATAATACTCTAAGAAAACGCTGCCTCAAACATAAATTCCGATCAATAAAACTCCTGAATGT
This sequence comes from Oreochromis mossambicus, assembly GCA_922035795.1. NCBI lineage: Eukaryota > Metazoa > Chordata > Actinopteri > Cichliformes > Cichlidae > Oreochromis > Oreochromis mossambicus. The sequence continues at coordinate 5,360 of CAKLIZ010002447.1, forward strand.
TGAAGGGAAAATCTTGTTAGCACTGTAGCTCAAAGAATGGCAACCTAGCTTAAACAGAATGGTCTGACTGATGTATCAGTGCAAAAGGCTGGTATACCAGGCTTTTTGGGGATGCTTAGAACACACAAGTACCATATGTCATCAAACCCAGTCTGCAAAAAGGGAAAGAAAAGACCTCCATGTCTTTTTCTGGACCTAGCCAGCCCTTTTGATTCTGTTCCCCATTTGTTACTTAAACTAGAGTAACCAACTGAAGGAGGAAATCATAAAATGTCATACCACTATTGGAACGACTTCTCTTTTTTATATTTTTAACCCCAAATCCAAGCAGTGACTAATGCTTTCTCACACTGATATTTAATATGTTCCACCCAGGTGCATGGATATTAACTACAGGTCTGCGCGAAAGGCTTGGTCGGTGTGTTGGACAGGCAGTGAGAGATCATGCAGCTGCGGCATCTTCTGTCTCTCTCAACAAGGTGGTAGCACTGGGCATCGCCCCGTGGGGTGTAGTGGAAAAATGAGAGCAGCTGGTCAACCCTCAGGTAGTACAGACACTCACACATTTACACATTTCTCAAAGAATTCAAAATATCTTGTCAACTTTTACTGTACAAAAATCTTGCTTAAAGATTTGATTTATATTTGCCTTTTTTATTGTGTTTTCATTGTAGCTGCCCATAATTCATATCATGTTTATATTTCATGGGCCCTAATTTTAAATTGGTAAGATTATTAGGACTTAATTTTTGAGTCCTCAATGTAAGGTAAAGGTAAACTATATGGCTTCATTTACATAGTCTTGGGACCAGACGGTATTTGCATCTCCAATTAAAACAAACAATTTAATTCAATAAAACTTTATTGATCCCAAAGGTTGACCCCGAAGGAAACTCAGTTAAGGCTGCCGACCTTTTGCCAGCGCCATCTGGCGCCAGCACAGTGGCACCAGGGGGGCCGCATGAGATGAAGATGGTAGTTGTTTTGGTTAGTGCGAACAAACTGCATCCAATTTTACAGTAGGTCTAATGTCCGTCACTGGTCACCAGGTCTCTCAATTCCCGTTGTTCTTCTCCAAGATGTTATCCATATATCAGAGCCATGAGCTTCTCCAAGATCTTATCCAAATAGCGTTCAATAAACACAGTCTTGAGTACTCACAGCTTTGCCCATCGTCTATCATGTCGGCCAGCCTTGTGGGATTTTGAACAGCTGTAGCCGCTTCTTGTTCTTCGATAAGCCAGGTCCGAGCCAGCTCCAATCAGCCAGAACTCTGTTACCGTAGTTCCGAATTGGTAGATGTCATTCAATGTCCTCCATCGAGAGTGTCGCCAGACACACGACGCAACCGACCATCGAGTATCCAGCAGCAAACGTCTCCGCAGGACAATCAGGCTCTCCCAAGCCCAGGAGTTGTCAGTTTTGCCCAGCAGTTGTTCAGAGGAAACCAAGAGGATCCAAAAGTTGCAGGCCTCTAGAACACTGTAGAAATTCATCTTAAGTTCAGAAACACTAGAATGCCTGGTTTTCTTCTTTTGTAGGGGAGCTTTCCTGCAAGGTACTATGTCCAAAACATATCTCAGGAGTCCTGCTACCTGGACAACAACTACCAGGCCTTCCTGCTGGTGGATGATGGGAGTGTGGGCCGCAGAGGAGGAGAGATAGGTTTCAGAGCCAGACTGGAGGAATACATTTCCCACCAGCGCACAGGCATATTAGGTGAGAAATGGCACCATAAACTATATTAAGAATTAAGAAATAATGATATTTTTTAACAGTGGTAGACCATTTATGAGCCTATCCTAGTTACTGTACAGGGCGTAACAGGTACACCCTGTACAGGTCACAAGTCTGTAACAGGGGCAGGGCTAGCACAAAGAGAACCATTTGGACTCACATTCACACTTTTGGGCAATTTAGAATAACCAGTTAACCTAACCCCACTAACTGCATGTCTTTGGACTGTGAGAGGAAACTCACAGAGAACCCAAGCACACACAGAGAAAACATACAAATGCCACAAGAACTTCCCAGTCAGATGGTGGATTCAAACTATGGACTTTATTACTTTGATGCAACATTGCTAACTACAAAGCCACTGTGCTGCCAATGTCTAATTAAACAAACAAACAAACAAAATCACAGGGTGCTTCTTCTATATCTGTTAGTTTCTGTCCCACTCTTATTAAATTAGTAAAAACATTTTATCAAGATTTGAACATGTTAAAAATGGTTGTATCTTTTTAAAGGAAGTGGCAGCATCGACATCCCTGTTGTTTGTATGCTGATATCAGGGGGAACAGACATGCTGAAGGTAAAGTCTCTGCTTTATATGTTGATTGATATCACAAAAAATGTTGTGACTTGATATTCAAATTGTGTAAATATTTATTTCATGGTTTTTGTAATGTCTGTCAGAGAATGGATCTCTCTTTGAAAAACTCCATCCCCTGGCTGGTTCTGGCTGGCTCAGGAGGCTTGGCTGACTTCCTGAGTGATGTCTTGGAGAACCTGTCTCCAGCACCAGCTGTGCAGTCTTCTGGTGAAGGTGACAGTGAGATGGGTCCCAGCGTGGATCTTAAAGACAGAGTGGCAGAACGGTTTAAGAAGCATTTTCCTTCGGAGGCAAAGACTGAAAAGCTAGTTGAATGGGTGAGTGCTGAGAACAGACACATTGCGTGGGTCTTTACTCTGCAAAACAGTTGGAGAAAAGACTTTCTATAGCCTGCATGTTTGTCACCTACTGAGTAGACTGTAAAGAATTTTAGTACTGATATTCAGTACTAAATCTGAGTGTATCGCTTGATCTTTCTTTCAATGTGTCAGGATCACAATTCCAAATTTACTCAGATATGATGTTTTGTAAAATTAGGATCTTTGTGCTTGTATGACGAACTGTGGTTCTAATGGGCTTTGGTTCCACTATGGATGATATGGCTTCATATATATACCTTCAATGCATTCCTATAGAAGGTTTTTACCCTGCTTTTACTCTGCTATCTCTCTGACTAACTGTATTTATACACAAGCCCTGTATCACCCCACTTGGTTCAACACGGCATACACCTCAGCACCCCACCAAGTATTTACCATGCTTGTTTTGGTCCCATACCCAGACTCTCTCTCCTGGCAACAATGGTAGAATCTGAACTCTTTATCATAGGGGCGTTTGTGTTGGGAGGCAGCACTACTCCTTTTCTGTCAGGCCAAGCCATAAGCAAAGCAACAGTTTTGGGTGGCAGAGCCTCATCAAGCCTCTGAGTCATGACTTACAGCAACTGGTCGATGTTGATCCACAGAAACATACAGCCACATCCAGACTATGATCATGTATCCTCATTCCCTGCAGAGCACTCCTTTGGTGAGATTCTATTCGTGGAAAATGTTTTGTTATAATAATCCTGTGCTCTGAAACTCACACAATCTAAATGGCCAACTCAAGCCTGAAAAGTCATATTTTAATATGACTACGCAGAGATAGCTCAGTAGGTATAGCATTTGCTACCCTGAGCAAGTCTCTACACACTGCTCCCTGGGCGCTGGATTGGTGGCTGCCCACTGCTTCACTGAGTGAATGGGTTAAATGCAGAGGACTAATTTCCTACGGATTGATAAAGTATACAAAAAATGAAGAAAGAAAATAGATGACTACTTGAACCAGTAAGTCAGCAACATTTGCATTCCTTTCTTTCAATTTAACCTTGGCAACCAGGCAACCCCAGGGTACAGAAGCGACACCAGGTTAAAATCTAACCTCAAACCTGTTCCTTTTAGTCCTAATATTTCTTCAGACCCCTCAAAGTTTGGCAGCCACTGGGTGCTGGGATATGCAGGCAATCGTCTTTACCAACCTTCTTGGCTTGCCATAGCTGCTCTCAAACTTGATCCTGCTGACACTGCAAACATTTTGTAGATGAAGAGGAGCAAAAACACCCTTGCCATCCAGTGAAAAGCAGCAAAAATGAAACGAACGTGGCCAGCCAAGGAAGTAGCAGAGATTCTGGTTTTTTTGTTCCATAGTACAGAGCAATGCAGCTCTGGTTTGTTCCCGCACATGGTGGGAAATCTTGAAAATATTGAATAATATTTTCAAGATTTTTTTATTCCCGTTTCGTGCGATGATGCAGATATCTGGATTGTTCCAGATTGTTCCACGGAAAACATGACTACTTTGTTTCATTTGAAGATAATTCATTCTAATACACCTAACACAAACTGAACAACAATATATAAAAATTATAAAGCAAAATAATGTTTACATGGGAAATTTAAATTATGCACATTCAAAAACCGCCCTATTCCATTTTTGTTTATGACCATCTTGTCAGATTGCTGCTGCTAGTTGCTTGTTAAAAATAACAAAAAGCGTGGGGGAAAGTGGGCAGCCTGTCTGGTGCTCCTCTTTAGATTGAAGCTTTGGGAAGTAAGATCATTTGTCCTAACACATTCATTTGGAGAGCTGTATAGTGTTTTGATCCAATTTATGAAGAATGAACCAAATCCAAATTTGTGCAGAGCTGCTAATAAAAATTTCCAGTTTACCCAGTCATATACTTTCTCTGCATCTAAAGATACAACTGTGGTTTCTAATTTGTTGATAGAGCAATAATATATTAGATTAATTAGCCTGCGTGTATTACTCTTGATGAAACTTTTTTTATAAGGATTTATTATGACTAGGTGATTCTTTTTCTCATATTCTGGAAAGGGCTTTGGAGAGTATTTTAAGGTCTACAGTGATGCGTGAGACTGGGTGGCAGCTGGATGAGAGTGTGGGATCTTTGCCTGCTTTAAGAAGTAGGTTAATGATGGCAGAGCTCATGTTTGGAGATAGTGTGTGATAAATCTGAATTTGAGTTACCATTCTGAAAAAAGTAGTTGCTAGTGCAGGCCAAAATTCTTTGTAAAACTGCTGGAAAACAATCTGGACCTGGGGCTTCATGAAATTCAGATACTGAAAGAGGTGAATACAGAGCCACAATCTGTTCATCCTTTAGTTTTGGTAGATTTAGACACTTAAGAAATTCTTCAATGTCCGCATCAGATGGATTAATCTGTGACCAGTATAAAGCTTTGTAAAAGTCTTTAAAAGATTTATTTATGGTAAACCCGATCCTTTTTTCCCCATGACAAAACCGAGAAAACCGACTCATAGTGTGTTAAAACAGTTATATTTCTTTTTATTCAATCATCTTCCAGAGAGAGAGAACCCTGCACAGCTCAAACGCCAGTTGCAAGAGCTCTCTGACATCAGAATCATAAGCTGTGTCTCTTATATGGTGTTATTTTGGTACTTTACACGTCACACAGTCTCACACATTGCTTATATGGAAAGTTCCTCTTTTTTGTGTCTATATCTATTAATATGCCTGTGCACTAAAACTTCCTGTTTTTCAGTCTGGCTGAGCACTTATTTGTGAGTCAAAGGTGGCCTTGCTCTACAAGCCTTCATTATTAAAGTACATAAAACAATATAATGAGCAGATACACATTAAAAATATTTCTTTTATTCCTAACAGTGGATCATGAGTAATTTTCCCAGTCCTTTTTAGAACAAATAGTTGTTTTTTCTTTGTTTTTAACTGGATAGAGAGGACTTTTCTCAGGTTGTTAATGATATGTTCTTGTTGTGAGGAAGCATAGGCAGATTCTAGTGATTGAATTTTTTTGTTTTAATTCTAATACAACTGTTTTTTCATTATTTTTCTTATGAGAACAGTTAGAAAAAAATTGGTCCATATATACTAGCAATACAGAGATCTATAATTTTGAATCTATAAAATAGTAAATTAAGTAATGTAAATCTACTTTTTGGATCTGTTCAGAGCTGGACTGGCCATCGGGCATACCGGGCATTTGCCCGGTGGGCCGCTGGCGATTTTTTGTTTTTATGGGCCGATGGATTTTTTTTTTTTTTTTTTTTTTTTTTTAGGAAGGGTATATATAATGAAAGGTGTTGGATTGGCCAATTGGTCATGATCGACTCTGGGCTGGACCAATTACAGCCGAGGAGGCCGGATGCACCCTCCCCCTTGTTTAGCAATCTTATAGACGAACTACAGAAAATGGAGAACAAAAAAAGGAAAGGAGGTGTTTATGAAAATATCACTAAATCTGTCATTTATTAATTTTAATATTAATTAATGATCATGTCTCACCTCTAGTGTTCTTGTTCTTAATTTAAGGTTTTTCCTATAGCGATTGACAGATCACGTGAATTTCGCGCATTGTATGCCGGGAAGTCGAGGCAAAACAATCCAAGTACCGCATCAAATGCAAGCATTTGCAGCACCGCAAAAAGTTCATTCTCCGGTTCCAATACCTTCTTGATTTTTCTTTGCCGCACAAAAAAGGAATGTACAAAACTAAGGAGAATAATGCCGGTCCGTACAAAGACAGACTCGACGAAAAGGCAAAGAAAAGATATGAGGAAAAAATCAAAGGAGTGAGAGGGTCAGACCCTTACAGCACACAGAGTGGACAAAAGACGTTAGCGTGCTGCCCAACTTTCACCACGCTCAGATTTATAATTATACGGTTCTTGGAGTGAGTGCATACACTCATGAAGTTTTTAGTAACTTCAGGTCACTGCAACAAGCCCGGGTACAGTTTACCGACGGATGGGTACAGGACCTTGAAATGCACCGTGTAGAACGAAAGACCATCATACAAACAAAGGTAAGTTTACCAGTCTCACAAATCGTCGTCATAAATACACATTCGTTAACCGTTTATTAATATAACCTTTGAGCTCAACGGAAATAATTTCTGGTACGCATTACAGAAATGTAGCAGTGACAATAATATTGTATGCTGTAATCGCACTGGACAATGCATAATCCATCATACTAAATGGAATCAAATGGAAACGTCTCTTTTTAAAACTTGTTTTATTAGTTTTAATCTTTTAACTTTATGCATCCAGCAAAAATTTAATTATATGCAACATTCTCTGACTGGAAGAAATTTGTTTAACATTTAAACCTATTTTCTGCACATTCCAGCACAAAAAATTTAATATTTTTTGGTGTTTACACTCAGTCTTTCAAATAAATGCAAGTGTAACACAGCAGAAAATAAATAAAATCAAAGACTCAGCGGTCCTGTTACTCTATTTTCACCTGTATAGCAGGCGGATATTTGCCCTGGTGCAGGTGTGCCGCATGTCAGTGTAAGAATTCGCGAGTTTGTCTGTGAATTTCCCATTCTGTAGCAGCGCACTCGGTGCTTGCTCGGAAGTTAAGGGGGTTTTTTTGCTGTAAAAAGAAGTTTTCTTCCCATGCAGTGAACAGCGGACACTAATGTTTTTGTCACTTTTTACAGAATCAAACTCAAAGTAAGGTCAGTACTTCCACGCTTTAAACGCTGCACGCTCATACTGTCTCCCGCCAGAGCAGTAATTAGTAATTATTACAACAATTAGTGATACAAATCAACTGTTTTATCCTGTGAATAAAAGTAGATGTTTTCGTCAATGTACCGTGGTAATAACAGAAGCGAAACGCAATATTGTGTCAGGACCAGGGCCGTTGCTAGCCATTTGGGTGCCCTAAGCACAAATGCTTTATGGTGCCCCCCCCCCCGCCACTTAAAAAAAAAAAAAAAAAACATTAATACTTTTGAATTTCTCAGTGGAATTTGTTTAATTAAATAACAACAAACATGACAGTTAAACAAATAAATAAGGTTAAAGGAGGTTAAAAATACTGTTACAAATAAATACTGAAACAAAAATTGAACATTGGAACAAGAACAAAGAGCCTGGCAATAATGTGTAATTTTTTTTATAAAAAAATAATATATATAATATAATAGTATTATTATTAATATATTTACAAATAGTTTCACAATAGAATTTAAATAAGAAACTTAAATAAGAAAAATAAGAATTTGAACACAAAAGCCACATTCCTTAAGTAACTATGTTAAACATTTTTACAATTCGTTGTCAGAGTATGCCCTAGACTCTAGGGCATACTCTGACAACCAGAAAATGCAGGCGTGGTGTGCCTCTCTAGGGCCTAGAGAGGCACACGCCTGCATTTTCTGGTTGCAAAATCAGCTATAAGGTCATCATATGATAGCTTCTGAGCCACGTCACCATTGATGCTGATAACAGCCAGACCACTTAAACGTTCCTGCCCCATTGATGAACGCAGGTACGTTTTAATGAGTTTGAGCTTTGAAAAGCTTCGCTCAGCAGAGGCAACTGTGACAGGCAGGGTCAGTGCAATACGCAGAGCAATCCACAGATTGGGATATACCTCTTGAAGCTGATTGTCATGTAAAAATGACAGCATTTCCAAAGCAGACGTCTGTGGTGGCAGCTGAGGAAGGTTGATGATTTCCTGCATCATCTCAGGTCCATCAATGTCAGCTACTCCCTTATCTGTCAGTGTCTTCTGTACTTCAGTGCAGTGTTTTTTTAAATCCTCCTTGGACATCCCATTCACTTTGCTGAAATCAAGCAGCACTCCATATTTCTCCTTCACTTGATTCATGGTCTCAAACCTCTCCTGTAGGGAGATTAAAGCAGAGTCCACAACACAATTGAAAAATGTGACCTCAAGCTTTTTAAGGGCATCATGGAGGGGCTCATCAACAGCTTCATATGCAAACTGCCTTTTTGTGCTCCTGAGCCTTTTCTCCTTCAACTGTGGTTCTATGTTCAGGGCCTCACAGAGTTCTTTGGCAGCTGACACAGCCTCATCAAACCCAGACTGTCTGTATTTAGAGAGGTTACTTTTGGCAGTGTCAATGAGCCTGACAGCAACATCGAGCTGCATGGAGCTGGACTGTAGTAACTTGTTCACCTGGTTTGTGATTGTAAGAAGTTCACACCACACGATGGAGCAAATCAAAAATCGAAATGAGGCTACTTCCTCAGCAAGCACTTGAGCCTCCACCTTTGCGACTGCATCACTTACAGCTTCTCTGGCCTCCAGGAGAGCATCCCTCACTTCTTTTGTCTGACTCCGGACAGCAGTTACACTTTGAAGCCTGCTTTCCCATCTAACGTCACTCCAAGATTTAAGTGTCAATTTCACATGTTTTGTTAAAATGGCCCATCGCTGGGTGGCACTGGAAAAGAAATTGAACAACTTCTGCAAATACCCAAAGTAGCCAGTTGCATCTGGAGAGGACTTGGCAGCATCAGCTATGACCAGATTCATCGTGTGAGCTCCACAAGGCACAAACAATGCTCTCGGGTTTAATTGTAGCAGTCTGGCCTGAACACCTTGCTTCTTCCCCTTCATGTTGGCCCCATTGTCATAGGCCTGTCCTCGACAGTTTTCAAATGGAATGCCAAGCTCCTTCAACTTGTCAAGGACAACATTGGACAGGTTAAGGCCAGTTGTTTGCTCCACATTTATATAGCCAAGAAAGTATTCTTTAATATCTGGTTGTGCTTGGAAACAAACAATGCGTACTATGACTGACATTTGTTCAGTGTGACTCACATCTGGAGTACAGTCAAGAATGATGGAGAAGTATTTTGCCAACTGGATTTGCTTCACAATGGCGCGGAATGTTTCTGAAGAGATAATCTGAATTAGTTCGTTCTGTGTCTCAGGGCTGAGGTAATGTGTGTGGGAACCTTCATCTTTTATGTTGGCCAAGTGATTTGCCATTACAAGGTCATATGTTGCCATAAGCTCTACTTCCTTCAAGAAGTTGCCATTGTCCGGCTCATAAAGACAGTCAGAAGAGCCCCTAAAAGACAAATTTCTGGAAGCCAGTGAGAGAGTTATTGAGAGTAATCGTTTGAGAATCTCTCGCCACTTTTTCCTTTCTGCCTCTAGTAAGGTCAACTCCTGTTGATCTATTGCCATGCTTTTCTTTAGCCGTGTGTCCAGTTCTCTCCACTTAAGCATGCACTGTATGTGGTCTTGGCTACACTCATGACCCCTCAAACGGATGTTGATGTTCGACCAGTCACTGAAGCCCTCTGTACTCAGCTTTATATCCTTCACACTGAAAAGCTTACATGCAAAGCAGAACACAGCATTGTTCTGCGGTGAGTACACTAACCAGCTCCGGTGAACCTTTTCTCCATTGGGAAGAATTTTGAACTTAAGGCTAGTGTGAAATGCTCTTCCATCAGGCCCCTTTGGAAAATTAAAATCAGAGCTGACATTAAAAGGACCTCTCCGCACAATTTCAACACGATCAGCATCTACAATGTGAGCTGGCCAAAGAGCAGGATCGGTTGAAGGGGGCACACATGTCTCCACAGTGTCACTTTCTGATAGTCTCTCAGTGACAGGACTCTCAGTGGTACTTGTGTATGGAACTGTACCTGAACTGGTGGTTGATGGTTCTTGTTCTTCTTGGCTAGGGATTGTTGCAGGGTCTACAATGGCTGGTGGTTGATGTCCAGGGATGGCACTACTACTGGATGGTTCATCCTGTCCTTGAGATCCTCCTTGAACATATTTAAGCATTGACCCTGCATACAAGAGAAAATATTCAGGGATTTTACAGAAATACAATTTTGAATCTACAGTAGGCCTACGAAAGATTGCATTATAAGACTAATAAATTAAGTAAGTCACTGGTACATTTAAAAATTACTAACTATATTTTACATGTATAGATTTTCATAATGGCAAATGGCAATATAAACATGCTGTACATAATTTGATATAAATGCGCAAGTAGGAAATCTATATTACTGGAAGATATAGGTTTCATATTACAGTTTCACCAACAGATGTCGCCCTTGATCTATGAACTTAAAGAAAGACGAGAACTATTTATGTGTTCAGACGTCAGTGGCATAAATAAGATATGCGTCTTTATAGATATCCTGAAATGCAGCAACATACAAAGTAATCTTGTCTAATCTGATAATAATACTTGACTGCATCACTGACCTATCCCAAAGTTAAGGTTAATCAGTAGCATGCATGACGTTAGCCAGCTAGCAACCTGAGGAGGGAAATGCTAGTCTCACGAATCACGATAACGTTAGCAATCGTGAGTCACGATTGCTAACGTTATCTGAAAACCGTCAATTGAGTGACCATGATGAGTTGCTTTTAGTAGTCCATTCTATATTCATATCCACAACGTAAACAAACTACCCAACATCAATCATTTGCAACATTTGTTAACACAGTATGAACACTGCTAACAGGAGCTATCACAGAGTTGACGGACATGAGCGTGCAAGCAAGGGCTACAATAATGAACTTTTTTTATTATTATTATTTAAACATTGCCTTACCGGCAAGCGACGCCTGAGTTTCATCACGCTTCCTCTTCTTCTTTCTTTTCTCCGCTCCCGACTCCTGTTGCCGTTTCGAGGCCATGTTCAAACAGGTGTTTACCAATTATAGAACAGACCACTGGGAGTGGGGGGGGGGGGGGCACCAGGAGGAGACTGGAGACAGGGCACAAAGCAGATTCACCCCTTTTCTCGGGAAAATTGTTTTATGTTGCTTTTGTATTGTTTAACCATATTAATGCATATGATATTTATAGTATTAATATGGTTTACTTTTTTTTTTTACGACCCTGATTTTTTTGGTGCCCTACCGGCCATTTGGTGCCCTACGCAGTGTGCGTTATGTGCGTTTGCGGAGCTACGGCACTGGTCAGGACAATTCACTATTTATGCACAATAAATAAAGGAGCATAGCGCGACAATTTCTGTTCAGTGCCAGACTTGCTTGTAACCTATATCACCAATTATGTTAAGAAAAGTGATGTATTAACTACTACAAAACACTGACCTTTGTGGGAATGCTTGGAGCAGACTAACATGTGAGCAGGAGTGTTCTGGGACGTTATATTTGGTATATCCAGACCATCCGTCTGCTCTTACTTCAGAAACATGGCTTAAAAAATTTCTCTTCAACGACGTAATCCGATAAAAAAAACGATCTCTTTACCCGTCGACTTCCCGTGGCTGTCATGCGACCGGCTATTGCAGTTAATAATACAACAGCTTCTTGCCATTTTTTGGGTTTCTTTTTATCGCTGTGTGACTGAGTTCAATTGAAAGCCTGCGTGCGCTAGTACCTCTTGCCTCAAGTTCCCAGAATCCTTTGCGGTTTTACCCCTGAATGACGTCACATTTTCAATCTCTATCCTGGTGGGCCGGTCTCTAGTCAAAATGCCCGGGCCGATTTTTTGTCCCAGTCCAGCCCTGGATCTGTTACAGTGCTGCTAACCGTGAAAGTTTGTTCTTCTGTTAACCTTTTAAGACTCACAATAGAACCAAGTCTGGCAGAGCTTATCTTTATATTTTTACATGCTTTAGTGCCATTTTTGGGAGCATTTCAAGTTGCTATACATCAATACAACTGTTATAGCCCAAATTTTATTAATATGAAAATCGTTTTTGGTTTTTTGGTTTTTTTTACATATATTTCTAGTTAGAGAAATTTAAGCGGTTTATTCCTCAAACCTCAGTTTCATTTTTGAGACACCAATTTTTTTATACTGCAGGAAAAATGACAATAAATATTATAATGCAAATTTGCAAAAAAAACTGCATGTACATCAAAATAAACTATTTCCAGCAGTGCAATTTGAGTTCTAAGCATCCCAGAAACTATACAGAAAAGCATAAAGTCAAACATGACTTTTAAAAACACCAGTATCCGGTCTTTAAGTCTGACGTCACTAGGCTTGTCTGGGCTCAAACTCCGCTGCAGGTCCCTAAATCAAATGATCCCTGCGGCATCACTGAGAGTTGAAAAACTGTCTAAAGTCTTTCATCTGTAATAAAATGATCAGCGTTCTGCTCTACCAGGTGTAATAATTAAGTTTAACATCCAGGCATCCATGAAAACGGAATTTATGACATTTAACAGAGTTAGAAATTAGCAGGAAGTTAGCTCGCTAGCTTCCATCTAAATACAATATAGCATGTCCTGACTGAGGGAATTTGGAAACAAATTCAAACGTACAGCTCTGTTATCACTTCTGACATAATTGAAGACAGAAAACTAAACAGGAGTGACGTTTGTAGGGTTACTGAAGTTTGGCTAGCTGGTATATAACGATGCGCTACGTGACCGCTAGCTTCACAGCTATGTGAGTGTGGCAGCACGAGGTGGGAATAAAGTAAATACTCTTCACAGTTTAAAAGACAACGCCACCCTGGGAATTTCACCCAGAGAAGTAACACTAATCACCAAGAAGGCACTTAGGTTCGTTATACTCAGTACAGAGATGAGGTTCAATGATAAAACAGTTTGACAATTTATTAATAATTATTTAAAACAACATAAAAGCACAATCATAAATATCAATGTACAAATATGCTTAAAAAAAGGTATTCAGAGCCGAGGCTTACCAGTGGAGGGGCAGGGATGCCACACACAAACTCAAAAAAAACCCAAAAGAAAACACACCAAGACACAAGTGCAGCACACTATCACACACTCACACTAATAAACTAAAAAAAAGGCAGGTGTGTACACTCAAAGGATCCCACCACCAAGACACCCTAGTCTCTTCCACGTCGGCACTCCGCATCTGAATAATAGAAACAAAGAAAATTTTAATATACTACAACAAAACTAATATGCACACGCTGGGGATAGCCCAACTGCAGGAACACACTGGTGATCTGCAGCTAGAAAAAGGGCCTCCCACCAGTGGCTTAACAAAAATCCAAACTACAAATCAAAACAACAGAAAAACAACATACAATCTAAATAAAACTTTAAAATCTGGAGCAGACGGAATCGCCGTATTGCTCCAACTTGCCGTCTGCCCGACTATAAGTTAATCATCCAGTCAATCAATGTGCACGCCAGCCGACTCCCGTAGCCGGCATGCATATGGCCGCTGTCCACGCCGACGTCCACTTTAAAAGGCTGACAGCTGCAGGAAAAGAAACCTCACAACAGGAACAGACGGTAAACGCAAAGCAGCAGCACTTCAGTTAACGTAGCGTGGTGTAAAAAAAGCTGTAGCGACCTTTTGGTAAAGCTACTGGTCGCTCACTAAGGCCCACACTTCCTGCAAAGCATAATAAGTATTTACTATAAAGAAAAATAAAAGGCAGAGATCGTAACAACTGAATTACGTACTGAGTAAACAGCGTCACGAATCATGAGCAGAGGAGAGGAACAGATCAGGACGAGGTAAGACGGAAGTGACGGACAAGGTAAGCGACTCATGTTGTAACTGACGTCAGACGCCGGAGATTTTGGCGGAAAATTAAAGCGAATGGTAGTTTAGATTTGAACAAATTCCTTTAAGCTTCAATCTTACCAAATACATTTATCAATTGTCTTACAACTAACGTTATTTGTCTAAATAATCTCCAACACCCTGGAGAACAACGGGGAGAGTTTAGAGGCTCTCCAAGATTATATTGATCAGTGCTTTCAGGATCTAGTGATGAAGAAGGCCCAGTGTGCAGCTTCCCCGGCTAAACCTGAGACGCCGTCGTCGAAAAGACTTCGCCCGGCAGATTCCCCCGGCACAACATCGCCAGCCGGCAAAGATATTGCCGACATACTGGAGTCAATCGACAAGCGATTGTCCACTTTCGACGCAAGGCTGTCCTTGGTGGAGCTTCTTCACCGGGAATTTAAATGCTTACGAGAATCCCTGGAGTTCAGCCAGCAGCAGGTGGAAACGCTCGCTGCTGAAAATGCCACGCTAAGGGAGTCGGTGAAATGTCTCACAGACAATGTTACTGAGCTAAATAGAGAAAATAAAAAAATAAAAGAAACAGTTATTGATCTACAAGCTCGTAGCATGCGTGATAATCTGGTATTTTCTGGTATTCCAGAAGCCGCTGGAGAGGACGCGGAGACCACGGTAAAAAGCTTTATCAAAACCCACCTAAAGCTGCCGGAGGACACGGTGAAGAACATCGTCTTCGATAGGGTGCATCGCCTCGGCCCTATTCGGGCTGCAGCCGGGAGACCACGTCCTATCGTGGCCAAATTCGGCCACTTCAAACAAAAGGAACATGTGAAAAGCCGCGGCAGGGAATTAAAAGGAACGGACTTCAGCGTGAACGATCAGTTCCCCAAAGAGATCCTGGAACGACGCAGGGTCCTCTTCCCAATCCGACGCGGCTTCATCCAGAAGGGCTCCCGCGCTGTCATCGCTGTGGACCGGCTGTACGTGGACGGACAGCTCCACCGCGACCCCGACACCACTCCGTGGCTGTATTAACTTCACACCAGATAAGAATCCGCTACACCCTTTCCCTATCCACTCACACTAACTTGCATTAACATCTGTCTAACTTAGTAGTATTAAATCGCATCTTAAGTGTGATATCATAGCAGAATTAACACCGTCACTCTCCGTCAGTGGTTTAATTGGAATGTTTCCGTTTTTTGTTTTTTTTGTTTGTTTTTTTTTCCCCTCTCGTTTTTTTTCCTCTCTCTTTTCCCCCTCTTGTTTTTATGCTGCTCACCCTTGTCCTTGGTTTCTTTATTTATTTCTTTCACTGCTTCGATCACCTGCTTCCACACTCATCCACAAACAACATCCTTTATTTCGACACATGCACAGCACGATCACGCACAGTCATGCGCGCAACGGCAGCACATTTACATCAGTCAGACAGCGCACACAGTCGTATAGGATACACACACTTAAGCCAAAGGTACTCATATTAGTAAATATGCAAACACATAGTCAGACTCAGGGAGCATCTCGCCACATATTCCTTCTCTCTCTCCGTCTCTTTATTTATGAACAAGTGATGCACTCTCTCCACCTGTCTAAGCGACACACACAGCATACACCCCTAGTTATACACAGACATCTATGGGTGCACTAAGATTCGTCTCATGGAATGTAAATGGAGCTGGCTCCAGAGAAAAGAGGTTAAAAATATTTAACCAACTCAAAAAACTACAGGCAGATGTTGTCCTTTTACAAGAGACCCACAGACCTCTTAGAGGTTCGAATGAACTTAAAACACCTGAGTTTCCTAATGTGTTCTCAGCTTGTTATAACTCTAGACAAAGGGGAGTAGCGATTTTAATCCATAAAAAAATTAATTTCACAGTACTCGATACAGTTATAGATCCAGAGGGCAGATTCTTAATCATTAAACTATCTATACTTGATAAAAAGCTATGTATTGTAAGTGTATATGGTCCAAATGTTGATGATCCCTCATTCTTTCACGGTTTTTTCAGTGCACTCTCTGAACACTTAGATGGCACACTTGTTCTTGGAGGCGACCTCAACCTTGGACTAAATGAAGAAATGGATAGGCTCAATACAGCAGGAACTCAGCGTAACTGGCAGTCCACTAATATAATCAAACAGTATATGAGCGACTTTGGTCTTTGCGATGCATGGCGCTCCCTCCACCCCAACAGTAAGGAATATACTTTCTTCTCACATGTTCATCGCTCCTACTCTCGTCTGGATTATTTTTTGGTCAGCAGCTCACTGCTGAGTGACATTTCAGACACTGAGATTCACCCTATAGCTGTCAGCGATCATGCTCCTGTATCTTTAACACTAATGCAGAAGAATAATACCACACTAAGTAAAAACTGGAGATTTAATACATCACTGCTTAAAGATTAAGACTTTATTAAATATTTTAAAAAAGAGTGGACTTCATATTTAGACTTTAATGACATTCCTGGAACATCAGCTTCTGTTTTATGGGAAGCAGGGAAAGCTGTGATGAGAGGTAAAATAATTTCTTTCTCATCACATAAAAAGAAAAAAGAAAACAAAAATATTCAGGAATTAGAAAAAACCATCAAATCACTAGAAGAAGCCTACGCGTCCCACCAAGATCAGGAAACACTGAACAAAATACGCAAAACAAAACTAGAATTAAATGAGATAATTGATAAAAAAACCAAATTCTTAGTACAAAGACTAAGCTTACAAAATTATGAACATAGTAATAAATCCGGTCAATTTCTAGCA